>PVJO010013538.1:0-51401 GCA_004026905.1 Hystrix cristata
CAGGGGAATATTGGAAAGTACAAATAAGTCAAGCACTTGCAGAAAATGTGAAAAATCCATGCTTAATAAATGGTCAGGTTTAACATGGCTGGGAACATACAATTTTCCATCACAGCACTGGTAACAGCATTTCGGTACATGGGTCTGGATGCCTTGTGTGGAGTGAAAATGGAAGCTGCTGTTTTGTGTGAGTTCAGTCGTGGAGATGCAGGGGACAGTCTGGTCCCTGATTCTGTTGTTTAACAGAAGACTCTGGCTTGGAGATGCCCTGAGCTGTCTTATGTTTTCAAGCCTTTTGTTTCTGAATGTTGTACAGGGCTATTACTGTACCTGAGGAAACCCCACCCAGGAGACACAGATGACTTATTGCAAGCCCTGACTGAGACCTAATTCATATCAGTACCTCAGGTAGCTTATAAGAGTAGATTCTGAGGCTCTTCTATGGGAATATACACTTCCTGGTTCTTTCTCCATCTGCCCACGAATATAACAAGATAATGCCCTGTGTGGTTATTTGAGAGCCAGCTGTATCTTACTTTCTTGCGGGAATATTCTAACGGGTTTCCTTTGGGAAAGTGTAAGACTAAAGATAAGCCACAGCCTGAAGCCTGGCTGCTGACTTGAGCACAGATGGGAGAATGTTAACAGCCAAGAAATATGAGGTCTTGGCTCCCTTCCCAGAACTGCCAGGCTAAGACCTTGGCAGAGACTCAACAGGAAACTGAACTCTATTTGCATATCCTTTTATACATGGAAGATTAAAAGCTTCAACCTTGAGTGATCACAGTTTTTGAGAATCACAACGAGGCATTAAAGAAGGGGAGGAGTGTCCCAAGGGAGGCGAGCTGGGGGTGATGCAAGGTAGCTGTGAGGTTAGCAATGACTTTCAATCTCCTTTGATTAATCATGAGTGTATTTCATTTAGTTCCTTTTTTGATTTTATCCTTATTGGGTCACACAAAAGAATCAGTAGGGCAGAGATCTCTGATTCCTAAATCTTGGGAATCTGTCAAATTTGATCCCCTTCATCCCATAGATAAATCCTCCTCTCTCTGGGCAGAGATCTATATAACTTCTTAATGCTGAAGGAAATTTAGAGATAATATAATATAAACTCTTTTATTGTACAGATGGGAATCTGAGGCGCAAATAAGTTAACTGACTTGTCCAAAGTCCCACGAAAGTCAGGAGTAAGAGTTTTGACTCTTAAGTGATTTGCTTTTTCAGCAGGCTGCTAGCTCTCCCTGACAGGTAGAGGTTTCCTCAGATCTCAGATAGCTTCTTTCCAGCATGTGATTTGGCACAGATGCCTTCTTCATTGTCTTCTATCAGAACATGCATTCCTGGCAGGACAGGGGTGCTGATTCCCTGGCTTTTTCCCCAGTTTCCCTGGACCAGGTCCCCATCATTCTTTAATGAAAGAAGACAGAGGATTGGAATGAGGATATTTATCCTTGGGATTCATTGAGGGAACTTGCCTTTCTCGGCCAAGTATTACAGTGAAAACTAACCCCAGGTAGACAGCATGGACAACAGGTTAGTAATTAACATTATACTTTCCTTTCTAAAGTCAGGAAAAGGTGTCTCTTTTCCTAAAAGGGTACAGTAATTAAGTGTATCCTAAGACTGGGGAGGCCTTTTGGGAGAGCATTTCTAAAGCTGGATAAGGCCAAGCTTTTTGAAAATCAAGACCCACTTGTCCAACTCTTATCCCAGGCATCTGAACAACATTTGTTGGAAAAAGAGTTTGGTATGAAAAATTCATTGTCCCTGTTATTTCTGGCAGAGCAGAGACACCTTAATCTGGTGCAGACAAGGAGCAATGAGGACGCAGTATCTTATGGAGGAGAAAGACTGTATAGGGATGGTCTTACCTTTGGGGATCTGACTATCATCAGCGCAGTGAAAGAATTCAGGGAGATTATGAGAGAAGAACACCCCTGATGAGGAATTTTTATGAAAAATATGCTGGCTGTACATTTGGATGTCTCTTTTTAAAGTCATTTCTCTTCTGGGTGAGTCATTTCTGTCCTGGGTGAATGGTCTACTTTGGGCCATTAGGTGTTACGAGGAATGGCGTGTTCATATTACTGAGCACTTTAGTGTGCTCATCATTCAGGTCTGCCAGGTGCTTGTCAGCAGGCATTTAATTTAATCTTTGTACTAACACCACAGAATTTTTTTCCCCATTTTAAGGATGAGGAATTAGAACAGAGATTTAGAGAAGTTCAGCAACCTTCTCTAAGGTCCCAGAATTAAAAAGTGAGAAGTTGTCTGATTTTTGTCTGACTCTTTTCACTACTGAAAGAATTGAAAAGGATATTTGCAGGTTATTATCTAAATCGTTTAATGCATTCATGTTAAGATAGGTGGATTGACTTTGCCAAAGTTAGGGACAATTTGAAGATTATTGTTTTTAAATTCACATAGATTAATATTTTTGTGGATGATTATGGTTATTGATTTTTGTGTATCACTTTACCTATCTGCACTATATTGCTACTCATTGAAGAGAGGAAAGTACACCTGTTTGAATTATGCTGAGATCTTTTCTGAAAACAAAGTTTTCATGGATCTGCAAACATAGCAGGGATTACAGCAGGTGGTTACTTGGAACTCAGGGAAAGTCCACTCCCATCTTTCTTTCATCTTGGCATGATCACACATCATGCCTTTTCTGTTTATTTCTTCCAATGTCCAAAGTCAAAGGTTAAGAAAAAAAAATTATGGGCAACAAGCCCCATAAAAGGCAAGTGAGTGTTAGATTGTCTGACTACCCAGTAATCATTCAGAACAATCCCTCAACTCAATAGGACTTCTGGACGGGTCACTCAAGATTGATCCCTTTGCGCCCCCAACATATCTTTCCCCACTCTTTGGCTTAACCAGCTCTTAATGAGTAAGTTGGAAGGGAAAAGATCAGGAAAATGCAAAGGAGTAAAGAGGAGAAGTCACGTTTCACAGGTAAGTAAGGGAATAGTTTAAGTATGATCCAAGTGGAGGTACAGATGGGGAGAGGGAGACCCAGTCAGAGAAAGATCTCTGGTGATACATGCAGATTCTCCTTCTGCACTGCCTACCAGGGAGATTTCAATCTCACTCAGTTCCCAGTGGTAAAAACACAATAATATTCAACCTAGGCCTCCTGTTTCAGTCTGTGGGTTTGTAAACACAACTGATTATTGGCACTGTTCCTGCTGATAACAAACCTTCCTTCACGGAAGATGTATAATGCTTAATATCTTTCAAAGGACAAAGTTTGGAAACACCCACATGGTCTTTCTTGGAGGTACCAGTTCATACAGAGGAGTCGGAAGTCAAATTCAGAGATGTTGCAGGAAGCCCCCAGTATTCCCAAGTCTCCCCCAAGGCTGGACCTCTGGAAAAGAGGAAGCATTGATAAGAATCATAAGAGACAGACATCACATCACCTCAAAACAATGACTCCTGCATCAGCAGAGAGAAAGAGCATAAAGAGGGCTACCGAGGCGAATACCATGTGCTAGAGACCAAGGTGAGAAAATGCCACAAACCCAGAAGCGACTATCTTCTTAGATGCAAAGTTCAAGAGCTACATCATGGAGACCCAACAGGAGACAGTTCCACTCTCTGTGCACATCTTCCTTTGGTAGAGTCCACTGAAGTCAGTGAGGACTCTGGGAAGGTGATGGATCCATTCTTTGCTCATGTACATAATTTTAAAACCAGATTTAATATGCTCCAGAAAAAGAAGACTCGAGTTGTATGGCACAGCCGCTGTGGAGGCAGACTGCGTGCACTTGTGTCCCAGCTGAGTCACTTAACAGGCCACATGACCTTGGGCAATGCCTCAACCTCATGCTTTGGTTTCTTTGTCAGTAAATAGGGATAATAATAGCAGTAGGTGATTGTGGGGAATTAAACAGATTAGACCATGTTAACTACTGGGAACAGTCACTTGCTTATAGGAAAATGCTCCATGATTGTAGGCCATTGATCAATATTGTGAGTAGTAACTCTGAAGTTGCTAACGATTTTCATTTCAAGGGAATTTTCATTTTTAGCTTCTTTTTGCCAAAATTTCAGAAAGTTTTCTCTTTTCTGCAACTCATAGGAATTGGGGATGACAGATCACAGGAGTTACAGAAAATGAGAACTGGAAGGGACCGCAGGCTGTGTCAGGTCCAAATTCTACACTTTACAAATGAGCCTCAGAGGTGAAGAGAGGGCTCCGCTTCGCACAGGGAAGACGTAGCTTTTGAACATGAGGTGCAAGCTAGTGAGGCTCCTTCCCATTGTGTAATAACACTTCCCTTGCAGCAATGAAACACTGTACTTTCTTTGCAACTCACTCAGGGGAACTCAGAAATGGAATAGGAAAAGGCTGACCAGTGTTGAATATAATAAAATCATCATCTTTAAAATTTTATAACACCTCATTTGCTTTCTTTTTCTTTATAACATTGTCATATGATTGGTTTAGCCTTATTTTGAAAAAGAACAGAGGGAGAGATTTTGTTTCTGAATGGAAGGGAGGGAGAAGCTGCCAGCAGGCTTTGCTCACAGATCCAACCTCTCCCCAGCAGAGCAGTCAGAGGCCCTGCAGGGAGAAGCAGGGTCCCTGGTGAGCAGGGTTATACAGCTGATATGAGAGAGGAGACCAGACTTTCTTTCTTTACGCAGAAAGATGTACCGAGCACCTGCTGTGTGCTTAGTATGAAGCCAAATTCCCGGAGGAATACAAAAGAACCCAGGGCAGGGTTTGAGAGTTCAAGGAATTTCTAGAAAGAGGTAGAAATCACAGACAGAACTGTAGGCAAGCTCTCCGGAGTTCTTTGAGGGCTTTGTACTCCCAAAACACTTTTCATTCCCCAAACCATGAAGGCACTAGTCAGGGGCTCAGCTTGCCTGGGAGGAGAAAGATTTTCCGGATGACTGGAGGGGAAGAGTTGCTTAGTAGAAATGTACTCTGGAAACACGTGAGTAATAGGATGCTTTTCCATGGCAACCAGGAGTCAGGCGTGGTGGGAGTTCTGGGAGATTTGGGTTCTTTTGGCTTTGCCACTAGCTGGTTGTATGATGGTGGGAAAGTGTATTATTAGAGTTCACGAGAGAAACAGAATACACACACACACACACACACACACACACACACACACACACAGAGCTTCTGTATGCTGGAGAGCTGGAACACCCAGTCAAAAGTTGAAGGCCTTGGAGCTCACTGCAGAGTCCAGTGGGAGTCCATATTGGAAAGCCGAAGGGTCCGTGTTGGAAGGCTGAAGAGTGTGCACTGGAAGCCTCTAAGAAGATCCAAAGCCTCAGGCGCAGGCTAGAGCTCCTCCCATGAAGCAGAGGGGCAGACTTCCTTCTTCTTTCCCTTTTTATTCCAGCCAGCCTACAAGCCTGGTTTGTGCTACCCACAACCAGGGTGGGTCTTCCCTCTTCAGTAAATTCATCATCCAGACACACCCAGAACTGTGCTCCCCTGATCCACTTGGTGTTTCTTATTCAAGTTGATACCGCAATTAAGTCATGTAATTGTCTCCATTCCTCACTTTCTTTGTCTACTGAAGGGGTTGAGCCAGGTGGTGATTAGAGTCTCAACATCTTAATGTGGCGCATGTGGAATTAGCTATCCTCCATGTGGAAAGAGTGTTGATGGTTTTGATGCTGAGAAATGGGTTAGCTGTGAACTCAGAGATTTTAAATTGGTTCTTCTTACAGATAAGGGTCATTGTTACTGAGCCACCTCTCTGATTTCAGCTGATAGTGCCAGTTACACCGGCCCCTCTGTTGTTCTTTGTCTTTATTTATGATCATGGGCACGAAATCCTTCTTCACTTCTAAAGAAGATCTTCTATTAATCATTCATGATCTTACACAGGCACGGGGCAAACATGGTTGAGGGTTTTATGTAGGAATAGGACTTCGATGTGGCAGTTATGATAACACCTGCTCCAACTGCGTGGCCTTGGTATTGTCCTGTGACGCTGACCTCCCTTCTCACTGCCTCTGAGTAATACTTTGTCAGGTGGCAAGTGAACCTGGAAATCGACTCTGGGGCCTTGCCTGGACCTCGCAGCTCCAGCACACCCAGGAGCTATAGAGGCTCAACTCCTAAAGCTTTGCTCGCAATTGCAAATGTACCTCAGCCTTGTCCACAGTCACCCCATCTTCCCCAGGTTCTCTGTGATTGCTTCCTGGAGAGGAGGAAAACCCACAAACCTCACTCGTGTGAACACATGTTTTATTTCGGCTCTGTAATCTACTGGAGCAGTTTCGGGGAGGCACGTTGATCTGCAGGTACTGATGAGGCTGCAGGTGATCCCCTGGGGCTGACAGAGGTGAGTGACTCTGGCCAAGGAAAGAAAGGCACCATGCACTTTGCATAATTTCCTGGCTGGGTGGACATGCTTGTCAGGTCATAGGCCCTGGTTACAGGAGGAGGGAGAGAGTCAAAGCAAAGCGCTCAATATCACATATCCCATTTCCCACTTGGCGATAATTTAATTCTGCCTTCTTCCTTTTCATGTTGTAAGTTTTGATCTTTTCTGGATTGCTTCCATGCTGTCCTTCCTACCCTCCAATACACTTCGGCTAATTAATGAAATTCCATCACGGGTCCTGAAAAGTGAAAATTTGAGCTACTATGAAGGAGTTCTTAGCAAGATAAGAAGAGAAAGCTATTCCCCCCCTTCCTCCCAGCAACCTACAGGAAAGCTGATTTTATTACATGTTTTAAAACTATTCATGAAAATGTTATTTCTAACAGAAGAGCTTGGCAAAGCCCTGACTCCAAATATTGGATCCCTGTCCACAATCAGGCCTTGCTGAAATGCCACTTCCTCACTGTGGTCTTTCTAGACAACCTGATTGAAATTTTTAATACCCTCAGACTCCAGGCAACACACTTTCTGATCTCTCTCTCTCTCTCCTCTTCCTTCTCTATGGCAATTATCGCTATCTAACATACATTTTACTTCTTTAATTTTGTGTTTATTTCAAGTAAAATACAAATTTCATGAGCTTCTAATAATCATAATCCTAGTGTTTCCAGGACAGTACCTGGCACGCAGTAGGTACTTAATAAATTGTTACTGAATGAATGGATGAATGAGTGTTGTTGCATTCTATGAAAGCAATTTTAATCTCCAAAAGTCTATACATGGCAGTGATTTTCTTTCTTAATAATTGTTGCACTAGTAACTTATTTATACTGACATTTCTTGTTTCTGAAAGTTATAAATACTCATGAGGTTTTGTCTTTAAGCCAGAAGAGGATAATTTAAACTTCCTTATCCTACCATATGCATTCGGGTAGAAAGGAAATTTACAGCTGTTAGATTTCTTACTTAAATACAGAGTAAGAGAATCTGACCTTATTTAAATTAATATGAGCAATTGCCTTTGGCTTGACTTCCATTGTCCTCTCAGTGGTCTTGTTGCTGTTGAGCTTGGCACACTGTGTGTCACGCTGCTGCCCTGGCTGGACTGCTGCCTGGAGCCCTTGACCATCCAGGTTGTGCCTTTGGAGGATCCCTGCGGTATTCAGCACACACTACTGTATGCCGTTACCATTCATATGTGTGTGTTCCTGTATGTGTAAATTGCTGAAAAATAAAAATAAAAAATATCCCAATGGACTTTGTGTTCTTGAAGAGAATCAAAATCATACGGTGATGGTGGTGGTTTGGCTAGGGTGAAGAGGGATTAAGAATTGCTCTTTTGCTTAGGAAAATGTGTTATTGTGGCTGTTGGTTATAAAATAGGCACTTGTAGTTCTGCTTAGGGGGGAGTTTACGAAATTTCTTTGTGAAAAGTAAAGTGAAGGTGTTCAGCTTTTTCCCTGACAGACTGAGACTCAGGTCCTGGGGCCTTGGGACATAAAGGTAAGAAAAGATGGAGAAAAGAGAAAGCCTGTCGTCCTCCTCATTTTACCAGCACGCAGTGGACATCCGAAAAATTTAAGAGCACTGATGTTTGCTCTCCATGTAAGTGATTTGGTGTTTACAGTTCTCTATTGTCAACTCTTCAGAAAACCTTGTACAGTTAATAGCATTCTATTAGGACAGATGAGACTTAGACTGGAGACAGCAACTTGGAGGGCAGAGTCAGCACCTGTCTTAGGTGCCACTGTGACCCTGGGGTCTAGCACAATACAGCATGCATGGCCCTCACTCACTGGGTGTCTCACTTACCCCTTCACTTAGTAATTTACCAGGTACCCTGTGTGCACCAGACTTGTTCTAAGTTCTGGAGTTAAAGTAGCAAAGAAAACAGACAAAAATCTCTGCCATCAAGAATCTTGTATTCCAGTGTGGAGCTGGACCAAAAATGAGCAAGCAAAATTTATAACATGTCAAAGGGTGATCAATGTCATGGAGCAAAATTAAGCAGATGTGAGAGATGGTTATTTGCTAGAAGAATAAATGAAGCACTCTAACAAAAAAATTAAAGCTGTATAAGCTTGGCATTTCAATTAATGTTTGAGGGAAATGTGTTCAACTGAAGAGTGGGAGAGAAGGCTTGATTCTGGAGTTTGTTTACCTTGTCAGTATGGAAAATTTTATCAGCAGCACATATTGTCTGATACACTGCAGTGTCCAGAGGTTTTGCCTAGAGCAGGGCAGGTTTGGCTGGAAATTAATTTTTATTCTTTGTACAGTGGCTGCTGCACCTTAATCCACCATACTGTTTCCAGGGCCCAATTGCTCATTTTCAAATGCACAGCACTGTAGATAGGAGATCTTGAGCCTGTTCATTGCCTCTCTGTAGGCAATAAGTGGGTGAAAATGGGAGAGGCACACTCAGACATTTTCTCTTACAGTGCAGATAGAGAGAGCGGTAAAGTTAGCAATGCTATGGATCGCAAACCCATAGGATTTCCCCAGTCCTCATTTCACCACCTTCAGCCTCATCATTGCCATTCTGGACAAGTCCCTGTGAAAGAGAGGAAAAGTCAGGTGATCTGGGACCTGCACGAGACCCTAAGGTAGAGGTTCAAGATGGCACCTTTGACAAGTGTTAGAAGGAAGGAGAACACGGGTTCACTTCTCACACTGTGGCTTGAGAGAAAAGTGGCTGGTGGGGGGTCAAGTGGGATGGGGCGGAGCTTGGCAGCTACTGTCCTCCTTTAGCCGGGGAAGCAAGGCATCTTGGGAGGATGGCCCAGAAGCTGAAATTGAAGATAGGGCATGTGGAAGGAGTTAGACATTGGTCTCTCCATCCCCTCTGGAGACACCCAGGAATCCAGCACAAGCTTGGTAGTGAAGAGTGATCTCATACACAAGAGCCCAGCCATTCTACAGGGTACGTCTCCAGTGTACCCCACAGCCTTGGGGCCGGTGCTAGGATAGTCAGTCCTCAAGTTAGACCAAGATCCTGGCTCTGCTTCCGCAAGCCAGCTGTCTGATCTGTCTGAGGCTCACTGTCCCCACATGTGAAATGGAACTGACAATGACTTCATGGGGCTGTCATAAGCACAGGGAAGGAGAAATAAAGAGATAGAGATGGAAAGAAGGGCAAAAGATTATGTTGAACCAGTAATAACGCCCAGTGGTGGAGATATCTTGCAGGTTTTTCAGCTGCTCAGAAGAGGACCTGCTGCAGGGTGGTAGTAAGATCCCGGATCTCTGATTATCTAGTGCCTTAGGAATTGTAACGTGCACCTGGTTGTTTGGACCACAATGTCACCCCAGAACCTCTCACTGAATGTGGGGCCACCGCTGTTCTTCCCTCAGTATATGAAAGTCAGCGTGTTGATTGGGGCTTCCTGCACAGTGAGTGATAGTTTCTCCTTCTGTGGAGCACCTGAGGGCTCCTAAATGTCCCCTGTGCCAGCCAGACATGATCATTGCTTAGTCTTGAGGTGCCGCTCTGACTCCTGCCGTGATTCTTCAGAGAACAGACAGAGGGGCTTGGCGAGGAGTGGAGGCGTAAGGGGCTCAGCCGTGAGTGCCAGGTCCGGGAGCCGCCTCTTGGCTGCCTAGCCTTGCTTAGTCGAGGTTCTAGGTCCTGCCGCACCTGTGAGAAGAGGGTGAGATGGTTGGGGAGGCGGAGTCTCAGCACGGCGCCACCTGGGAACCACTGTGCCTCCCGAGCGCTCCCCGTCGGTCCCTCCTCTCAGCCAACACCTTCTCTGATGCACTTGTGCCTCCGGAAACCAGCTCATGTCTGCAGCTGTTTCATTCCCCAGCAGGCTCAGAGTGCCTGTCTCCCGTTAATGGGATGATACTGCCACCTGCGAGATGGACGATGTGGTCCAGCAAGTAAGGCCAACTGAGAGGAGGCTGAGGCAGCTTATTTGATTGATTACAAGGTTCCTGCTTCCTGCCCTAGATGTTAAATTTGATATTGTCGCTCCATTTTCAAATTAGATATACATATTGGGTACTCTGTGCTGCTGTTAACAGTTAATACCAAGAAGAAGAATTATTGACATTTACAGCTGTGATCAAAAGAACCATCAAACAAGGAGATCGATACTACGTGCACGAAGACTCTGAAGGTGCTGTAATGATTGCTGTGTCCATTGTCAACTCCCTCTAGGCAAAGTTGAATAAGGGTGATTCACCCATGTGTAAAGGAGCAATCCAATGAAACATTGTTACCAAATTTGAACCAGTGTCTTGATCTTTATTGAGCTCATCTGTCTTTTTTTTTCCCTGAAAGATACATATGGTATATTGAATTACACTGCTCAAAATATTATAAACAACATAGAAACCACCACTACTACCTTGCAGTCTACAACAGCATAACTGTATACGAATTTCAGAAGGAGTAGTTGATTTCTTTGGACCTACATTTTGGAAGTTAAATCTCAATACACTTTGAAAATTTGAAACCCAACAGGTAAATTAATAGTGGCAGCTAGAGAGTGAAGCAGAAAGTAGGGATAGAGTCACTTGGTACACAAAGTAAGAGCAAAAGTGTCAAAGAATGTCTGAGGATGAGTCCGGGAGCTAAATTCTCTCCTAGTGGAGGAAAGACCACCTAAACTTTCTTAACTTCCCTAGTGCGATTGGGACAGACTGTCCCAAGGAAATTTAGGAATGAGCAGTTCAGGTTTGCCTGACCCCATTGTAGCTGTTCTTCCCACACAATTGTTTGCTTAACTACCCATCTTACCCACCATTCCTGGAGGACTGTAAGCAAGTACTCAAGGTGGCCACATTATTAGATATTGCAAATTGCACCATCAGTATCCACCTGAAGGACATCATGGTGCTCACTCTGTATAGTCCTTTGAAAGTTTCCAAGGGCAACTTCTCTGGACTTGATATTTTCACATTGGTGTGCCTAGCTCTCAGTACATCCTGTAAATCTAGGTTTCTTGCTGTGCCCCAGACCCTGAAGATTCACCAACAAATGACAGACATACTCTCTTGTATCATGGTGCTTTTGTTCTAGCACAAGAGCCAATCAGCATTCAAAAATTGGCATAATCCGTTCCTCCATTGCAGCTGTAATAAGTATTCTACAGGAGCAGAAGGATCATGAGAGTATGATACAGGGCCAGGTTCTGGTCAGGACGGTGGGGAAGTAACTTTGCAGTGAGACTGGGTCTGTTATCCCTCCAGATCTACTTCTTGCTGCTCTAGGAGGCTGACCTGAATGCATGGCATCCGTCTCCCTTCCCCCTGGCGGACCCTCTGGTTTGGCCAGTAGGAGGCTCCATCAGAAGTCCGGAGTGAAGATGGAAGGGGAGATGGGTGTCATTATCCTAGACTCCTTCCTGCTAGGCCTCGGCTGGCAGAGATTGCCTTTCTCCTCTGGGGACTCCAGTGCTTCTACAGCTGCAGATTTCAGTAAGGGTCCCTTCTCCCTGCCATGTTTCAGGCCTAGGGTGGTAGCAGCTTCTCTGTTGCCAGCCCTTCGGTGTTTCACCTTCTTTGTTATTGTTGTTTGTTTGTTTGTTTCCTACAATCCTGTTGTATGAGTTTCCTACAGCTGCCTGAATGTACCACAAAAGTAGAAGTTCAAAACAACAGACATTTTCGCAGCTCTGGAGGCGAACGGTCCGAAATCAAGGTGTCAGCTGGGCCTCTCACCCTCTGAGATGGCATCCCGGGGAGTCTTTCCTCGCCTCTTCCTGGCTTCTGGGTGGGTGGCGGCTGGTGATCTCCGGGGCTCTGGGGCTTGGCTTGTAGCTGCAGGACTGCAGTCTCTGCTCTCATGGTCACATGTCTGTCTCCACGTGGCTGTCATGTAAGGATGCCAGTCATGTCAGACTAGGGACCCACTGCTCCAGTGTGGCCTTATCTTAGCTAGTTACATGTGCAATTATCCTATTTCCAAACAAGTTCACACTCTAAGGTACTGGGGGTTAAGATTTCAACATTTTTTTCTTGGGGGTCACAAATCAATCCCTGACAGCTGTTCACACCTGTGTAAATGTCCCTTTTATTACTTCTCACTAATTACCCTGACAATGCCCTCCGCCTCCTGCTGGGAGCTTGCCTGAAACACCAGGTAGAGGGGGCTGTGTAGGAACGAGGATGTTAAAAGAAAAAGAAGAGAAAAGAACGTCCCAAGGCAGGAAGAAGAACCATGGACTTCAAGCTGTGTCAATATCAAAAGAATAGTAAGTAAGCAGGGCTCAAATTAGCCTGTGTTCCAAATTATTCAGAAAAGTCTTTCTGGAAAATTCCAATAATGTGTGCATACTTATGAACATAATTTATATCTTCCACAAGGTAGAAGTAATTTAAAGAGTTTATTGTTAATGAGCAAAAACAATTTTCCTGTATGCCTGACCAAGAGAGAGCTGGAGTGAACAAGAGCTCAAAGCCAGAGGTGGAAGTCAGCACAGGAGGGGACAGGTGGTGACCAGGTGCAAGTGTGGGGTGGAGTGTGGCTGTGAGAGCTGGCTGGGCCAGGATGGGACCGGAGCAGAATATGCCAGTCTCAGGGTGGCCCAGAGGAAGGCAGAAAAGTCTGCCAGGGCTCTGCCCTCAGACCCCACCTTTGCCAGCCACGTGAAGGCTGTGTTCTTCGTGTTCTGCCATTCTTATTGTGCCAAGGCCAAATGTAGGCCACTATTTCCCAGGCCCTGAGGAATGTCTGTCCCTTTGTGTGGCTTCTGGAGAGAACTATTTTTTCTTTACAATCTGTGATTAGGTTTCTGTGAGAAATAAATGAAATTACATTTGCAAATACTCGGCTCATTGCTTAGCTATTAGTTAGCTTTCTCCTTGCCTTAAAAAGTAATGATATCTGAGAGTTGTGTGCGTGTGTGTGTGTGTGTGTGTGTGTGTTACAGAGGATTGAACCCAGTGTCTTCACACCGAGGTACAGCCCCAGTCCATTTTTATTTTTTATTTTGAGGCAGGTCTGAGTAAGTGATTAAGTTGCCCAGGGCTTGAACTTATCACCCTCCTGCCTCAGCCTCCCCAAATGCTGGTATGACAGATGTAGGCCACCATGTCTGCCTGCTAACTGAGATTTGAAGTTAGTAGGAGAGGCAAGAGTGGTTTGGGAGCTTTGTTCATCTTCTGCTGTCTCCATCAATCTCCCCTTCTTCAGTGTCTTTCCCAATCTTTTTCACTGTGGTAATACAGTTCAAAGTGAATTCCTGAGGCATCTCCCAGTCAGATTACCATCCTTTGCATGTGGAAATAGTAGAAATTGCACAGCTGCCACTGTGTGCAGTGCTTTACGCTTTATAAATGCTGCCTCACACTTGTTTTTTGGTCTGCTTTATCTCCAGGATCACTTTCCCAAAGCACCTGTTGAACCCTTCCTGGTCCTCAAAAATACTGACCAAAGTGATACAATTTCTTCTCCCTCCGAGATGTCTGATCAGAAGCACGTTGCTGTCCACAACATGTGACAGGAAAGAGAAGGAAGGGGCTGGTTCTGGGAGATGGAGCCACGAAAAGGACCTGAGGGCTCGGAGCTGCGCCCTGAAGGCAGGCTGCGTCATCACAGCCCTGCTGCTCCCTGCAGCCTTCCCCGACAGGGACGGTTAAAAAGGGGACCACCGACCCTCATGTGAAAACTGCCACGAGCTCTTCTCGCTTTTCTATTAGCGTAAGATGAATCGAGATGGCCGCAAGGCTGATGTGGTTAATATTTCATTTTCAGGGCTGCGTGCTGGTTGGGAGGACCCGGCAAGTCAACCAACAGATTAAACAGTGGTGAAAGGAGATGTGTGTATAGGCCTCACTGGGAGAAGGAAGAACGAAAGGTCTGAGGGCAGCACGGACCCGAGCGAGCCCTGTAGCCCTCGCTTCGACCTTGACTTCCCCACAGTCTCGAGGAGAGCCGCTTTACCTGCTCTTCCGATGAATTGCTTGAACTCACATACCATTTCATTGTGTTTTTAAAATTTAAATTTATTTTTAACTGACATATAAAATTGTACATATTTATGGGGTACTGTGTGATTTGATGCATGTGTATATTGTGCAATATTTAAGTCAGTTTGAGCATATCTATCTCCTGAAACATAATTTCTTTATAGTGAAAACTTTCAAATTCTTTTCTTCTACCTTTTTGAGACGTGTAACACATAATTGCTATCTGTAGTCACCCTACTCTACATTAGCATACCAGAATTTCTTACTTTGACTTAACTATAACTTTGTACCTGTTGGTCACCCCTCACCCACTAAAATCCTCAGGCTTAGTGACCACATTCTACTCTCAACTTCTATAAGATCAACTCTTTCAGATTTCACATCTCGGTGAGATCATGCCATGCTTGTCGTTCTGTGCCTGGCTCATTTCACTTAATTGGCACAAACTGTTGAGGGTCAGGCAGCTGGGTAACTGTGCCTCTGCTTAGACAAGCCTCAGAAAGAATGTTCTTTATAAGACTGGGCTGAAAGAGGTCCTGGAACTTGGTGGGGGGCACTTTCCTCACTGCCTGCTCCAGTTCTTAAGAAGCAGCTGTGTTGTCCTGGAGACCACTGAAATCAGACTAAGATTTGCATCTGACTCTACCATTTATTTGTGAGTTACTTACTTTCCTAGACTTCAGTTTCCTGGGCAATGAAATGGGGATAATACTGTTCCATGTGGTTACTGGCATCAGGAAATTAAGCATGTGAGCCCACCTTGTGGCCTACAGCTAGGCATGTGCTGGAGGCCAGCTGCCTGGCGTGGGAGGTGGAAGGGGCAGGCTTCAGCCCTGTGGGTAGGATGGCCCAGTAATAACTCCTCTTCTCTTTTACTGTGACTCTGGCAGTCTTCAGGGAGAAATGTCTGGTTGAAATTGCCAAGAAAAGCAAGCTTCAAAATTTGGCACTGCAACATTTTAGTCTTAGTTACTTTTCTCATTGCTCAGACAAAATATCAGACACCCACAAGTTACAGGAGGACAGGTCTATGGCTCACAGTTTGTAGAGGTGTCAGTCCATAGTTGGCTGGCTTAAGGCAGGATGGAAGGCAGAAGGGAAACAATCCATGACAGGGTAGGCACAAAGCAGCAACAGCAGCGAAGCCTCCTTTTCCCTTTTATCCCACCCATGCTACAAACTTTTTGGGTGGTGCCACCCATATCCAAGTGGGCCTTTCCGTTATCCATGCCCAGAACTATGCTAAACCAATTTACTTATCACACACTTTTAATCCCAGTATCACACACTCTAATCCAGCATCACACACCCACGATCCAGCTGCTTCTCAAAAGCCCCGCCTATGAGTGCATGAGGTTTTGGGGGACATCAAGATATGAGCCATGTCTCTAGTTTTTGCAGCCCCAACAAGATATCTGGCTTAATAATGCAAAAAGAATCAGGGTAAAGGGAAGACAGAGAAATCGAGGAGCATATCAAAGCATCAGGCCAGCTTCCTATTCAGTCTTCTCACAGACTTTCCTGGGGATCTTTTCATTGTAGTCATTTATTCACTCAATTATTTAGAAAGCACCCACTGGCTTCTATGGTGTGGTCAGTGCTGAGTCTTCAGGGAAGACAACGTTTTTGACCTGTGACTCTGAGGCTCTGAGGTGGCTCTCACCTGTGCCAGCAGCAGGAAGACAAGTAGGCAGATCGCTGCACTGCTTCCCCTGAAGAGCACAGGGCTGTGTTTCTGGGCCCTTCTTCCTCTTCCCGACCCTTCATGTTTCATAGATTTGGTCTTGTCTGTGGACAAGAAAATGAACCTGAGTCAGCAGATGTTCTCCCCTCCAAGAACATCTCCAGCAGCTGTACAGACAGTCTGAGTCTTTTTTCTTTCTGCAGCAAATGGCAGCATCTCTCTCCTAGAGTGAGGCTAAGAGCTTGGCAGGGGAGATGTTTGTATTTATATTCAGACTGCTGTTAATTCTTTCCTCTCTATTTGTGGATGCTTCTTTTATTTCTTGTCTCAATATATTTATTTTGGATCTTTTGTTTATATTCCAAAGCAGCTGCTTCCTTGGAAGAGAGATGTACTTTGCCAAAATGTCAATCTTCCATAAGACAAGAGCCTACATCTGCAGTACAGAAAATTTAAGGGAAATTACTATTGCATTGGATTTAATTTTTAGCAGCAGTTAAGTGCCTTCATTGTACTCTCCCCATATCAAGTGCCCTGTAAATGTTGATGTGGACTAAAGAAAACATAAAATTACCAACAATAATGGGAAGATGAAGTAAGTGGAGCGGGCGATGAAAATTAAATGAGAAAAAGCAAAGTTAAAGCACAGGAAAAGGCTTAATGGAGTATTATAGAATTATTTACTGAAAGAACAAAATAGAATAAACTAAAAATAAAAAGAAAATGTAACGGCTTAGACAAAAGGAATGTGGAGGTGGAGAAAAGCTGGAGATGGAATTAGGACAACTACCTTTCAGCCTGAGCGTGGCACTGGGACCCCATGAGGAGTTCTAAGAACTATTGAAGACTGAGTGCACCACTCCCCAAGTCTGATTTAATCAGGCTGGGGTGGGTTCTGGGCCTCAGGATTTAAAAACAATCTCTTCAGATCGTAATGAAGCCAGGGTTGAAAACCACTGTTAAAAAAAGGCATTATAATGCAGTAAGGGCCTATTACAGTGTTGTCCTCAGGGGACAAAGCAGAGATGCCACCTGTGGCCCTGAGGGCTGCTGTGGGAACAGGAGCTGCTGTTTTCTTCCCTTTGTCCTTTTTTCATGACAGTGTGAACCTCCAATAGCTCTTCTGCCTCGTGACTGCTTACTCTTGGCCTCTGATAAACCAGAGAAGGCAAGGATCTTCTTATGTCAGCATCAGCCATCCTCCTGGTCCCCTGAGCTCCTACATCAGTGCTGGGCACTTAATGGATGCTTAGTCTTTTTCAAGCGCTATCTATAATCCTACACTTTTAGGTCCTTCTGTGCTGAACGAAGTAGGCTAGTTTGTGTTCTTGGTTCTTTCTCCTAATCCTGCCCTGGCTTTCCAAATCAAATTCTGTCCTACCCAGCTCCTGGAGGAAGTCTGAGGGGTAGAACTCAACCAGGGAAGTCCCTAGCTGACTTCATTGGTAGTTGTACTTCAGACCATGTATGTTATGCTCAGGCAGAAAATTTGTCTACATTTTTCCCATGTTCTAAGACTTTGTGAAAGACTGAGATTAAGGGTGGCAGACTAATTATTCTGGCAGAGGAAATTTCAAGGCAGCTTATGGTCAGACTGTGGCATGGGTACTGCTAGCAGCTTTAAGCCATATTTAGAGTGAGAAGCAGGAGCCCAAAAAGCCAAGTTGAATACTTGAAAAAATTTGCTGTTGGCCAGAAAGGAAGAGCCTATAAAGTTGGTTTCTTTAAAGCTGGGGGCCATAAACTTGGAGTGGAGGAGAGTTTGGTTGCTGAAAAGATTAACATTAAGAAGAAGCCAAGTATTTTGCATCAGGATAATAGGAAAGATATTTTGATAGCATTGCAGGAATCAATCAGACCCTGCCCTTCATAGGCTGAAAGGTGCAAAACTGAGAGACTTCGGTTTGAGTAGGGCATCCTGTCAAAGGAGGGCCAGATAAAGAATGGGTTCCCTGGGATTTGGTTCACAGTGCTCAGTCATGCAGGCACTTGGAGGCCTGTGCAGCCATCATGCAAGGGGCCCCAGCTACTGCTCAAGCTAGGAACAGACTTTGGTGTCATCCATGTGGTTCTGATTTTATGGGCATGCAGAATACAAGAGTTACAGGGTTAAGGAAGCTTCCATACAGATCTCAGAAGAAGCCCTGGGAGGCCAGGCAGTGTGTCTCCGAGAAGGCAGTGCATGAAGCTGTGAGATTGAAGCTGAAAGTGCAATGGAAACTTTAGGAAGTTAGAGATGCCAGGAACGTGGATTACTTGCAGAGGAAAGCCACAGACAGTGAGCAAAACCACCCCAAGAGAGGCTATGAGGACTGTAACTGGCAATGCCATAGGGCCAGTGCTGCCTCAACCCTTTCAAATTCACATTCTACTACACCCTTCCCTGAGCACCGGATGTGAAACTGCAGGATTTAATGTTTGCTCTGCTGGATTTTGGTCTTGCTTTCGTTCCACTCCTTTCTACCTCCCGTATTCTCCCTTTTGGAATGGAAATGTTTACCTTATGCCAGTGATAGTAAACCTTTTAGAGCTTTCAATGATACAAAGAGCTGGCTGTGGCACATACGCCATATGTTCGCCACCACTGCCCTATACCATTGTATGTTGGTGGTGTTTAACTTTCTTTTAGATTTTTTAGAAGGGCTCATAGTTAAGAGTTTGCCTTGAGTCTCAGAGGAGACTTTGGACTTGGACTTTTCAGCAATGCTGGACTTATTAAGTAAGTTTGAGCACCAGCACCAGTAAGTTGACAACTCTTAGAGACAGACTAAATGCATTTTTACATAAAGAGATGTGCATGCGTCTTTTGAGGGCCAGAGGTGGAATGTTGTAGTTTGGATCTGGAATAATTCCCCAAACTCTCATGTACTCTGAGGCAGGGCTTTTGGAGGGTGGTTGGATGATGGGGATGCTATACTCACTGGTGGATTCATTTGCTGGTAAGATCAGTGAATGAGTGCTGTTCGGAAGTGAGGCCTTGTTGGAAGAAGCAGATCACTGGGGGTGTGACCTGGAAGGGTATATCTCCTTCTCTGGCTCCTTTTTTCTCTCTTTGCTTCCTGGTTGCTATGATGTGAGCTTGTCTTTCCTCAGCCTAGGCCTCTCCATTATCCCATTTCTGCCTTGGAGCTGGAATGGACTGAAACGTGAAACAAAATAAAAGTGTCCTCCTTCAGGTTGCAGGTGTTGGGTATTTTGTCCCAGCAATGAATGAGAAGGTGACTAAGACAGGCATAGATGAAAAGAGTAGCCCTATGTTAGAGTTGAGCATTAGAGGAAGAGTTCCTAATGCACTTAGGTGGGAAAAGTAGTGTCCGAGTGGAATCTTGACCTATTGCAACTTGGGCCACCATGGCCCAGTGTCCACTTCCTGGTCCAGGAATTGGGCCCACTCTGGATCTACTGCTGTCCCATTTCTAGGATCAGTGTATCTCAGACAGATTTTGTGGGGTTTATAGTAAATATTGGTGGCACATAGGGACGGGTAGAGGGCCAAGGGCTGAGGTAAATACAATTTATTTGTAACGTTCAGCATGGCTACAGAGGATGTAGTTAAATAGTTGTTTTTAAAATTACCATTGTACCGCTGTGTTAAAACCTAGTTTAGAATGCAAGTGCTGTTATATACAATGTGTATATGACAAGTTAAAAGGCTCTTCACGTTGAGCTGTGCAATGAATGCCTAGCATGAGTGAATGAAAAGATTACTGAAGAGGACTACAAGCTATCCTTTTGGCAGGGGCTTTAATTGCAAAGTAGCCTGAGAGTTAACACACATGCTTGGCTGAGTAGTGTCTGTGGGAACTCGGGAAGTTACCAAAGGAGGGTGGAGGAAGTACTGCCAAACTGCCTTTGCATGATGAACCACCTCAGCATCCATCTAAGTGGAATAACGTTGTGTCACAGTATCGACAAAACACATGGTATTGATCTAACCCGACAGCAGAGTCCAGGCTGTGGTGAGAACCCAGGGATGGAAGATAACAAAAGGTACAGAGGGAATGGCACATGCCAAGAAGATGGAGTAGCAGAGCCCAAGGAAAGAGGAGTTTTGGAAGGCGCAACTGACAACGATCTCTCTCTGTTAGAATACCTTATTTTAAAAAGTGCCAGCTCAAGCCCCAGGTTAGTGACCCAGAGGTTGAACTGAGAATCACAGCTGCAGCATGTTAGTGTAACTGTCACCTTTATTCACAAGTCAGCTATGTTTGCACTGACTTACAATGTGGCTGGGGACTCAGCCGGATGGCATACCAAATGCCGGGCAGAAATTCCTCATGATGCTGTCCACCCAGAGGACTCCTTGTTAATAAATATTGCAGCACAAACTATGTATGTATCCAGGGAAATGTGATAACGAAGAGATATTAACATAAATACAACGATGTAGTTTAAATTGCTATGGCAGCTGAAAAATACTTTTGCAGAAGAGATACAATCCAAACAACTTTCTTCTTATTTTGATAAATACTAAGCTTCAAATATGTGGAAGTTAAGGGCAAATTATTTTTTGAATAAGCAAGATGGGAAAAAGTAGCCTGTGCATACAAACACGAAGGAGCTGTGCATGGGGATTGCATCCACATGACAACCATGGCCTCCTCATGTGGTAACGAGGGGCCCTGGCTCACCCATACAGGTTGGATAGAAAAATGCTCTTAGCTTTTCTCCAGACAGTCCAGTAGCACTAAAGCACAGCCAGTCTCCTTTTCTTCTAAGAGCCTATGAAGCCTAGCTGATTTTGAGTGGTAGAAGAGGACTAGGGAGAGGCTTGAAAAAGAACAGGAGCAAAATTCGGAGCAAGGTTCAGAAGTGCAATTGCCCTATGCTATTATTAGAAATGTGCTGCTGAAACATCTTTCTGAGATCCAGGGAGTCCTCCTCTTTGGCCTGGAATCCAAATTGAGCAGTAAGCATTATGTGGTTGAGTTGCTACCCTGGCCAAGTGGGAGAGTTTTAGGTAAGCATCTTGTTGCCGTCCTCTTGTCTTTTCATTTTAAAGTAGGGAGTAGATCTGAGTGAGGACTGTTGCGAAGAGTGAGTCATCTGTGGCTGTTACATACAGGCATTGCCAGATGGAGTGCAGGAAGGTAGGCGATTTATAAAACCTTTGTGGCAGCTTCCACAACCACAAGAGACGATGCTGGCTCATTTTAACATTTTAAAACTCAAGTATTCACATCATGCCAATGTATGTAGCTGTGTTCTCTCATTTGAGGTCGTTCAATTGGAAATACAAAAGGACGAGGCATTATTTCTTTAAATAAAATATTCCCTTTCATTACATCTAGGTCTCAGTGATCCCGAAAGCAGAAATTCAGTTCAAACATTAAACTTAATAATCATATATTAAACACTTACTATTCCATGCACAGTGGAAACTCAAGATGAAATGGAGCAAGGAGACCTGCCCCTGAGGGGTTTATAAATTAGGGAGAGGATGAAGGAAGTAGCCAAACAATTACAGCTGAAGGGAAAACACATGAAATAACTCAAGGGACAGGGACTAAGGTGGCTCAGTTGAAGGGACATTCTATCCTCACAGGAGAGTTTTTACATTGGAGATTATAAATTTGTGAGTCATGGGCACTGTCTTGTTTACTTTCTTCATTGCTGAGACAAAATACCCGACGAAGTTCAAGGAGGAAATTTGTATTTCGTCTCACAGTTTGTAGAGATTTAAATCTGTAGCCAATTGGCTCCAAGGCAGGGTTGCATGGCAGAGGGGCTCTGCTGAGGAGAAACAGTCCACTGTAGAGCAGGGAGGAGGCAGTGAAGTAGCGGGCAGCCTGTCTTCCCTCTCTCCTTTTATATTCCATCAGGCTATAAGTCTATTTATTGGGGTATCCACACCCAGGGTGGGCCTTCCATTATCCACACCCAGGACTATGCGAAACCTGTTTAGCTGTCACACACCCAGTATCATACACCCTAGATCCAGTCACCTTAAAAAAGCCCCACCTATGAACACATGAGGATTTGGGGGGACATCAAGATTCAAGCCATAATAGGCACATATATGAAATTTAATGCTGCGAGGATGAACAAAACCACTTAGGAAGAGAAGAAGGTGAAGAGAGACCAGGAAGGGCCCTGAAGTGCCACAAAGATCCATAGAGAAAGAAGAGCAGCAAAGGGAAGTGAGAAGGAGAGGCCAGTGATGGAGAGAAATCAGCAACATGTGGCATCTCAGAAGCTAAGCACAGAAGGTATTTTGAGAAAGAAAGGATAGCCAATGAGGCAGCACGCTGCTGAGGGTCTGTGTGATCGCTGGCTACTCTCTGTGTCTACGTCTGTTTCTTCTGATTTTAAACTGATCAGTTCAAGAAGGCAGATTCCAGGTCTGCTTTGCTCATGCTACATCTTCAATACTGACACAGTATTTAACACAGAATATGATTTACTGCACAAAGAAAGGGAGGAATAAAAGGTAGTTCAAGGTAGTTTTACTTTATCAGGTGAAGAGTAATACTTGAATAGCATTTTCAAATTCCTTATATAGAGATGGATCTTAGCAGAAAATGCAACCCTCCTTTTAGGTGCCTGTACAGATCTGCTGGTCTCTGAATACCATCAGGTGTCCTTCAGTCTAGATTCACAGAAATGAGCAAGCAGTAAGAATTCACCTGAGCAATTCTACCATAATTCTTTAGGGTTCTAGCATTAGCTACTAGAATCTCATTAATGGCTGTGCTGTTAAGAATTCTACTATACCAGTCCCGGGTTAAATAGGTATCTTTCAAGCAGGGGTTCTCAGAGCATTTAATATAATGATAGAAATTGTGAATATTAAAGGACACTTTTAGTGTGTGGTATTTGCCAAAATTATGTGGGTATGGAATTCTTTTAATTGTGCAACAAATGTCATTTTGAGGGATAACGATATTCTGAAGAGCAATTTGGCATATGTTGCCCCAGAGCTTTGCAGCAATTCTAAGAAGAAAAAACAATCGCATCAAATTTCTTTTTAGTTGAGATCAGGAGAAATTCCCCATGACTGAGACAAAGTAGCTGGGTGGAGTCAAAGAGTGTGGTAGGATGCAGTCATTACTCTGAAGCATTTAATCCCTCTTTTCCTGTAGGAGGATGATCAGTTCCTGTCTGTTTTGGGGCTCTCGCAGAGCCTTCTGTGGGGAGGGTCCTGGTCAGCTCATTTGGGACTTGGCGAAGGAAGGGCCTTGGCCAGGGAGTGAGGATTAACACGATGTTTGCCAAGTCAGAGCAGAAACTTTAGGAAGCATTTTGAACTTCTGCTAGCAGCTCTTATATTCTTTTTCTTCTGCCATAAGAACAGTAGGTTCCTCCCCCCCAAAAAATAAAAATAAAAAAACCAAAACAAACAAACAAAAAAGAAAAGTAGGTCCTGAATAGTGATTATCTTTTAGCCAGGATACTGCACTGGGGAGACACAGGGAGCAGAGCTCAGTGGCCAAATTGTGGCCTCCAACTTGGGGTAAAGGCAAGCGCAAAAAGCAAACATCTATTGTTGTAAGCGTTTGAGAATGGGGCACCGTTACCACAGCAGGGTCAATTAATACAAAGAGGAGCTATGGACGGCTGATAGGAACAAGACCACTGTTTCTTTCCAGAGCTCTCAGAAGACACAGTGCAAAAGGAAAAGTAGAAAGCAGAATCTGAATAGTTTGATTTACGGCTGAATGTTTTTATGCTTCACAGGAGAAAAGTTTTGCTCTGACTAATTCCATAAATGGAAACAACTCAATCTTGTCTAGATAAAGGTTTATAAATGTAGTGTAGGCTATAAGGTGCCTGCATATCTGAAAAGAAATCTCAATATTTCATACGGAGTGAAATCAAAGAGCACACCACGGCGGAAGTTTGCAGTCAGTCCTAAGGGCCTTATCTGCCTCCCTGTAGAGCATCTGACTTTCTTAACCATCCCTCCAGGCCTCCTCATGGTTCTCATTAGTGGGACAGGGAGGAGGTCTGGGCCCCTCCAGCACCAGGTTCTGGGAAATCCCAGAGGTTTGAGATGTTTCTTGAATACAAAAAAATGTTAAAGGGAGTAGCTGTTACCCAGGGAAATAATGTCCTTGTTTCCCTTTCTCCTTCCACTTTGGTTTTCTTAGTTCTTGATCTCCTTAACCCTGACTACTGTCATTTTAGCTGGCCTGTTTCATGGTATGTACCATAGGAGAGTTCCGGAAATCTTTAAGCTTGCCCTGACAAGGCATTAGCTACATCCTGTGGTTTGAAACCCCGTAGAGCTCCACGAACACTCTCACACACATTTGATTCCCTGTAAACAAACAAACAAACAAACAAACAAACAAACAAACAAACAACAAAAACAAAACTCCCCAAACGGATAGTGGCTAGTTTAAGGTGAGGTATTTTCCCATTAAATTCCAGGTTATTTACTTAACTGCAATATTGTAGCCTATGTGAGTGTACGGTGTGTGTTTGTGTATCTGTCAAGGATGCTCATCTTCATCCTAAGGAGCCCCCAAGAACCCTTCGCCTCAGGGATCCAGTGTTGTCTCTATTATGAACTCATCTTACCTCCTCTGAGAAGCCGCCCCAGGTCTGGGTTGTCACATTCTCTTATGTTTTCACAGCTGTTTGCTCCTTCTTCTGTCAGTAAAGCTCCATTTTTATGTCTGTGTTTCCCACTAGAAAGAGCACCTTGAAGACAGAGATTGAACTTTGGACGTGTTTGTAACTTAGCATCTGGCACAGTGCTCAGGATATTGTACGTGCTAGGTACATATTTAAGGGATGAGGATATGTAGCCCTATAATTATAGACTTGTGCATTTTAATAATATAGCTACAGAAAACAGCCACACAAATAAAAACATACTAAAAGGGCTCATTATAAGCAAGCTAGGAGCTACTGAGAAAATAATAATCATATTGAGCCCTTCTGATTTCCTCAAAGCTAGCTAGATTTTCTGGGCAGATTTTACTTTCCTGGGAATGTTTTTTTCAGTGTGCAAAGAGATCAGGGTAGATAGGGTAAGTTTGGGGTCCCCAAGACCACTCGAAATAAGAGGATAGCAAGACTCAGGGCCCTACTGCTGTACAGAGTTTGCAATGATGATCAAATTCTGGGAATTACCAGAATCTGGGACATTCATCCATTTATTCATACAAAGACATTTACACAATTTTTTAAGTTAAAGGATAAGCAAAATCATATTTGGTCCTTGTTCTCCCAAAGCTTACAAACTAGTGAGAAAATAAATTTAACCAAATTGATGCAACACAATTATCAGTTTACATATGAAAGCACGAAAAAGAAAAAGAAACAACCTGAACTTGTTGAGACATCCCAAGATACCTCTGAGGAATTTACGTGTAGATTTTGATCCCAAAAAATCTGTAGGGGCTAAACAGGTAACAAAGAGATGGGAGAAATGTTCCATAACAAGGGAACAATATGTACAAGGGCCCTGGGGAAGAAGGTCCCTGTAAATTCAAGCATCTGCACAAAGGCATTCTGACAGCACGTGAAACAAGGTGGGCAGGAGTATGAGGTCTGCGGGAGAGTTGAGAAGAGGTGAGTTATGTAGGGTCTTAGAGGTCTCTTAAGGATTTAAGTCTTTCTCATATGGGAAATTGCTGAAGAATTTTAGAATCTGGGATATCTGCATTTTGAAGAGATCACACTGGGTGTTGTAGGGAGAACATGTTTGAAGGTACCAGAGTCTGACTAGCTTATACAAAAGGCCACAGAGATAATTCAGAGGAGAAAATGGTGGGTGGGATTGGCTGTTGGTAGTAGAGGGCGGGGAGCAGAAGATGGATTTGAGATGAAGATGTTATTCACTAAGATAGAAATCTTAAGTAAGGACCATGTTCACAAGGATGATCTTGATTTAAACCTTAGAGATGAGCTAGAGAGCCTTTGCCATATCTAGGTAAACATGTTGAATAGTCAGATGAACACATAGATAGTAATTCATGCATTGAATGCCTAGTTATTGGCTATCCACTTTATATTAGTCAATCTACTAAGAATTGTATGCTGCAGGAAAGCATATTGTATATTGAACTTGGATTCTTTTCTCAAGGAGCTTAAAATTTATTAGACAGTGATGTGGAATGGGCAGACATGATAGTTATCTTTAATATTTGACTGTGTGAAGGTGAAACTTAGTCTATATTGCTCTAGCAGGCATAACAAATATAAATATATGAAGCTGTAAGAAAGCAAATCTATGGTTGGTATAGGAAATCACTTTTTAAAATAAGAACTACCATTGAAAATATTTGAATGGAGAATGGATGATCATTTATTGAATCAATATTTAATGAACATGTAAATTGAATGGAGAGATTCCTGTTTGACCTTTAAGATTCCTTCTGGCTTTCAAATTCAATGATTTTTAACTTGCTGTTTAAAATCTTAATTGTCCTGAATGAAGGTCACAGTCTGAATTCTGTTGAGTACATTTCCTTATTTGGACTCTGACTTCCTGGTCATTTTCAAGATGCTGTAATAAGCGCCTTCCTTCTGGCTATGACATCTTCCGAATTACAGTGCGTTGCGTGGTGGAAATATGTCCTCTTCGTTGGCTGTCAGTGGCCTCCCCAGGTACAGAGGAGGAGGTAGATTCTCATGCTTTCCCTTCTTTCCTTTTGCCTCTCCCTCGGAGCCATGGTTCTACGACGTCAGGTGACCTGTTTGTCAGTGCAGCCTTCCCGCAGCACTGTTGCTGGACATGGTGCCTTCTTGACGCCTTTGGGCGGTTAGGTAGGACCCTTTGCTTCCTGGCCATGCAGGTTCCTCTGGGCTCCTTTGCTTGGGAGCCTGGTGGGAGCAGCTTGCCTGTCATCACTCCCCAATTACTGAACTCAGGCTTTATTTCAGAAAGTGGATAAACAGTCTGAGACTTCCCTTCAATGCCCTGAACGCTCTCAACTGAACCCTTTTCATGAAGGGTAAAAATGGATTAAAAAAAAAAAAGCAGAACAATGGAGGCAACCACGACACCGACTTTGCCAAGTCTCATCTGCCTTTGCCAGTAAAGTGGGGAGAATGTGGACAATACAAAAATAATACTGATATTCCTGTCACTCATTTGTCCTCGGGAAACACTGAGACACAGTCTATATCCATTATGTAGGGCCTTCAGGGGCTCTGTTTCTACGTAGGTATGAAGCTTCTTCAAGTATTATATGAAAAGTTTCCTCAGTTACCTGCTAGTAAACTCAGGAGTTGCTTGAATTCTCCAGATTTTAAGCCTTTAATTCTTTTCCGGCTTCTTTTTTTTTTACTACTTTGTGTCCAGACCCTTTCTGATCACTGCTGGACAGTCTGGCTGCTTTCTCCCAAGATTCCTTCACCTTTGGTCCTAGGCTGCTTTGCATGCTGACTGCATGTCCATCTCAGCTTCTGCATTTCCCTGCCCTGAGAGGGCCTCCGCAGGGGCCAGAACTCCACGTCCTCATCCTCCCTGCAGAGGCCTAGAACATTACAGACATGCACTCTCCTCTCCTGGCCCTCTGCTTCCCCGTCAGACTTAATCAGACACTAAAGGTTGATGTTGTTTTTCTGGCTTGATCATGATCTTGTACCAAAGATCCTAGATTTCCACGGATAATCCATGATAGTGTAGTAAAGAGCACATAGATTTATTAAATAGTTTATTTCCTAATATGCTTATGGATGAACAAGAAATGGTCATTCCTAGAATTTATGTAACACTTACTTCCAATGAAAGTACAAAGACACAGTATTTCCCCAATAAGAATACTGATTATATTAGTAAAATAATCTATACTGATTTTGAGATTAACAATTGCTCACCAATGAATGCTATACCTGGATGACTTCAGAATCCTTTTACAAAATTTTTACAAATAGGATTCTTGGGTGGCAGGTGCAAAAAACTGGTTTATATTTTTCTACCTTCATGAAAATTTTCAGTAATGATGGATGTTATAGTTTGAATGTGGGCTCCACCTTCATTAATAGATTATTGTAGGTGTGGGCTCATCACTGCACAAGCAGAGTTCTGATAAAAGCGTAAGTGTGGGCCTCTTCCCTTTTGCTCTCTCACAGTCTATTATGCTTCTGCCTTCTGTCATAGGACCACCTAGCACAAAGGCCCTCGCCAGATGTGGATTCCTGGATCTCGGACTTCCCAGCCATCAGAACTATGAGAAATAAATTTATTTTCATTATAAATTACACAGTCTGTGATACTCTGTCACAGCAGCACAGAGTGCACTAAGCCAATGGATTCCCTTCACCAATGCTTCCTAACTTTAATGTACATATAATTTGTCTGGGGATCTTTTTAAATTGCAGATTCTGATTCAATAGATCTGGGGTGATGCATAAAACTCTTCATTTGGAAAAAACTAGGTGATACTGATGCTGTTGGTCTGGACTACACTTGGAATTACAAGGTCTTACAGTGGAAGTTTTTAAACCACAGGACAAGAGGGAGGTTGAAGTACCCAGGGAAGCCAGAGCTCCAAGCCCACAATTTGACCACAGTCTCTGGGAATGTAAACTAGACATTAATGTTTTCGAAGAAGTTTCCCCAGGTGATTCAAATTATGCTGATGGAATTGAGTAAGAACCACTGTTCAAAAGATGACCATATCTAATGTTCATTTCTCTGAAGCCAGGACAGGAAAAACTGGGAAAAATCTTCCTTCTATTAAAAAAAAAAAAATCTAACACTTCCTCTTCTGCTTCCAGCAGAATTTCTCAGAGCACATCCTTGGACTGCCTGCATCAGAATCACCTTGGGTACTTAATACAAATGAGTATTTCTGGCCTGCCTCCAGATAGACAGGATCTTTACAGTCTAGGCCCAAAAAGACATTGCAAGCAATCTCGCTAGATGTTTTGTATGTGCAATAAAGCTTGAGATGCCCTGGCTTGTAGGATACAAGCAAATCTCTTTAGCCTTATAGTTAGGTCTCTAAATGAGTTGGTCACAAGCAGAGATTTGAAGCCTTCTTCTTCTGGGCAGTCTTCTCCTTCCAGTGGCTGCAGTGATTCCCTCCTCATGGTATTCATGCTCTCATGCAATTCCTCCTCTTCAGTGTGGGCTGCACTTGCCGACTGACTTCTACCAAATAGAATATAGCAGAAGTAGTGATATGTCTCTCCCAGGATTAGGTTACAAACAGACTGTGGCTTCCAACTTGGACATGTTCTCTTCCTCAGAGGCCTTGTCGTAGGGGAACAAGCTATCATGCTCTGAGGAGTCCCATGGAGATGCCCACGTGAAGACTCCGGGCTGTGAGAATCTTCATGAGAGAGATTGAAGCAGCTCCTCTTGCAGCTGAGCCCTGAGGTGACTGCAGCCCTGGCCATCATGTGCCCTGTAGCCTGACGAGGAAGCCCGTAGGAGGCCTCCGAGAGGAGCCAGCCAAACCACACTTAGATTCTTGACCACAGAGACTGTGAGATAAGAAATGTATTTTAGTCTATCAGTTTTTAGGAGATTTATAACAACAGATAACTGAAATACCTTCCCTAAAATACGCTTCATCTTCTGCTTAACCAAATCCTGCCTCTTTCAAATGTTGGCTGTTGTAAGAAACATTTTTTCCCAGTGACTGGCCCTTCACGAATTCTTAGAGCACTGTGCATAAAGTCATAACACTCATCGTTATATAGTATGTGCTGTCTTGTATTTTTATATCTCTTGTAATCTTTCATTGCAATTTTAAAGCATACTTTTATTAGAGCTTATTAATTTTACAAAATATTGTATTTCAAATACATATATTTTGATCATAGCTCTCTCTCTTTACATTTCTAATGCTTTTTCTTTCAAAGATAAACTGTAAACACATTCATGAGAATAGAACTTAGAATAGAGTCTGCCTTAGAACTTTTTTCCTCATGATCTACCCTAATACCACTAATACAATAACTGTGCTGTAAATAAATGTGTGATAAAGATGGTAGTGCACTGGAAAGAATACGGATAGATGGCATCAGGAGACTTGCGTTTCAGTTGTAGTTTTTATACTCAGGAAGGAAGCCTGCTCATTACCCCTCTCTGCCGATCCCCACGGGTCCTCGGAACTCCTCTGCAGCTAAGACAGAATGTAAAACATTCAGCACCTGAAATGTAGTTATAGAAACATTTCGGAAAATGACTCTACTCATTCTTCTTCACAGAGTAAACGCTATCTCTAATAGCATTGGAAAATTTGATTAGAATGCTAATGGAAAGCCATCCTTGCTTTATCTAGTTCATGCACACGAACCCTTTCACAGTAATGACTGCGATGAGCCACAGCGCAGATGACAGCAGAAATTCTGTTGGTCAGCCTGCCTCCGCAATGAGAGGGCCTTCTCAGTCCTGGAGGTAGTTACTTTCAGCCCGGAGTCTGTGAGACACAGGGCAGGAGACCCTGGTTTCTTACATGTATCCCGACAGCCTCCTGGACTGAGAAGGAAGCTACACGGCCAGGGCTCTTGCCCCGCTCAGCTCGGGCTCCCTTGTGAGGTTACTGCTGAGGTTTTCAGGACCTCTCATCTCAGGGGTGGTGCACACTGGATCTGCACCTTGGTTTGACCCCAGGCTTTCTTGAAACCAACAGAAGCTGAATTGCAGCACCGTGGGTATCCCATCCACAGTAGTAAGTCCCTATGTCTTTTGTTGTTGCTTTTTGAGTGTCAAGTATAAATTGACTTTTTAAAGTATCAATTTTTCCTTTGAAATTATTCCTCACATTGTCAATAGAATTGTTCAGTTTGTAAACCAGGACCAGGGAGTTATCTTCATTCTTCTCATACCAGCTCATCTGGTATTTTTTCAGTTCCCCTGCTGTTACTCTGCAGCAGAAGGTGGCAGGCTTCCCAACCTGAGCAGTCAGAGTTTTGGTGTCTGGTTCCCAAATGATACCTAGAGGGACCCCTGAAATGAAAAGCCCAAAGTCAGCGAGGCTGTGAAGAACTCCTTCCATCCCAAGGGCATGGAGTGTCAGAGCCATGCTCAGCACTGATTTGCCCTCTCAGGTACCCAGCCTATTGCTGCAGGTAGACACTGCTCTAGGACTGAAAGGCCCGTCCTTACCTGTACAGAAGACAGTGAGGTGAAAGAGCAGATAGGTCCACAGCAAGGCTTCGCAGGGGTGCCTCAGCAGATTGGTGCTTTGGCTGCCCTACCCAGGTCTGCTGGTCTCTGCCCATAAGAAGCCTTATTCGTTGTAAAGGTGGTTTGGTATTAGTTGGGGGGGGGATAAAGTCACATGAGCTTGATGAAGCAAATCAGTCTGTGAGTGACAACCATTCTGCCACCAGGAATCTCCTGTGCAGTCACTACAACTTTCTGATATGCTGTCTCCTCCAGTCTCACTTTTAGCCACTTTCCGATTTGTACTCAGTCCCAGAAAATATACTTGTAGTCTCAAAGACATCTTATAGCGTCCCATGTGCTCCTGCTGCTCAGTCTTCTTGGAACAGCTGCAGTTTCCCTTCCCATCTCACCTGAGGGAGGTGGCCCCCTGGGCTCCCTGAGCATGTCGGGCCTTGGTACTGATCATTTCTATTGCAACTGTCTGACAATTGCTTTGTTTCCTTCACTGGACTTTAATATTATTTAGAACAGAAAACTGCATCATATTTATAGTCACATTTCTAGTACCCAGCACACAGCTTATGGGTATTATAGCCTCCTGACTCTCAAAGAGCCTGGAGGACTGGCAAAGGGTGGGATTAGAAAAGGATTTGTGAGCAACCCAGGCTAAACCCGGGCTATCAAGGTCTTCTGCACACTCTTGTAGGCGTGGGGAGGTGGGCACTATGCAGCGGAAACACAGTATCCACCTGGTTAGAACCTGTTTGTAACAGAGTGTGGTTCACTGTCTAGATGCCATCATGTATACGCAAGGAGCACTGGTTTCACAGGTCTACCCACCTTTGGTTTTGAATTTTGCTTTGCGACTTGCTAGTAGCTGGGCAAGTTACATCTCTGAGTCTTGATTTCCTTATTTGCAGATGACTTTGCAGAGATGCTGTGAGGTTAAATAAAAGAACACATAGGAAGCCCTTGAACTTTCGCCTGGCACACGTTTGCAGGCTTGCCAGAGATGCTGGTTTCTTCACTCTGCATCTTTGGCCTTTCAGTGGTTGAGGAGGGACCTGGCCGGAGTTCCCTGATTGAGTCACAGTCACCAGGGAAGATGTAGAACTTGCAATTTAAGCCTGGAACAGAACATTCCCCGGGGGAAAGGATGTTTCTGTGTAGCTCCGTGAGGCTGTCTGAAGGCTTCTGGGAGGAGATGGGTGTGCTAAGTGGAGCCATGCCAGGAGTATATAGGAATGGCCCATACCTTCTGTGCCCCCAGACAAAGGACAGTCTCTGACCACTACAGGTGGAGAAGACATGTGAGTTGGAGCCCCCGTCTTCTTTATCTGGGATGAAGAAAGACTAGGGCTTTAGGAGGCAAAAAGAGGTCAAAACAAATCAACTCCTACTGGTTTCTATGTGTCCAGATTAGTGCTTTCCTCCCTGATGGTCTCTGCCTGTCTGGGGTCTATAGTACCTAACATTGGTATATAGGATCGCTCAAACATCCATGGGAGAGAGGGCCGCAACTTCTTGTTTTCCCGCCAAATTAGAAATTTCAGGAACCATTTTGTCTTTGATTTGAGAATATTTCCACTCTCTTCTCATCCTCTTAGAGTTTTCTGGGTGAAAAAAAAGAGATAAATTTAGTGAAGCACCACAGGAGTATCGCTGGTGTATGCCAGTGAACCCACCTGGTATATTTCTTACCCATTATTCCCATACTTCTCACAAAAAGCTTTGGTGCCAGTGAGGTCAGACTGTGATGTGTGCCTGTGACAGATCTGTGTTCAAGTCCGGCTTTTATCAGATGTGGCCCTGCTCCCCACTGCTATCTTTCCTCTCTGGTTTCCCTGTGTGTCACTAGCCAGTTGGACAAGCAATTGAAGAGCAGGAACAGAGATGAATGAAAAGAGGGGGACTGTGCTTTGTCTTCCCTTGGGCAAGATGTGGTTCGTCAGGCCCTCAGCTGCTGAGCATCCCAGGACTGTAAGTGATTCTTCTCCGCAGCCCATCTTATTTGGGCTCACAATGCTCAGATGGCTGGGATTACTTGTTTTACTGAAATGTCTAGGCCTCATTGGTTGTTTTAAAGCAAACACGGGATATTTTTGGAAATTAGTGAGGAATTTCGAAGGATGTCAAGGAAAATCACAGTGTCATTTGTCTCTAAAAAAGATTTTGGTTGCCAGTTTTCCATCTGCGACTCACTTACCCAGCTGTGTGGCACAGAGTGAAACAGCTGCCAAGCAAAACAGTGTAGGAGTAAGTTGGGACTTTTGAGTTGTAATTCTGCTGCTCTTACTGGTTTGGGACCTTGGGATGTAAATAAATAAACTTTTCCATATTTAGCTGCATCTCAGAGTTTGATCCCTTTAGAATGCTTTTCTGGTTCCCATCATCCAATTTATTGGGATCTAATTTCAATCTGCAATTTCTTCCTGGAACACTCTCATAATTATTACAACTAAGTATTTGTCTTGTTCCCACATGTGTCTGATTTGACTCCTCAGTTAGACCATAAACCTTATTATAGTACAAACTCCGGAAAGGAGAAAGCTTGTGTAACTTGCCTTGACCTTGAGCCTTGGCATGGCCTCTGGTACACAGATGACATTCAGTGTATATTGTTGCATACAAAAAGGAACCATGCCACTTCTACCTGCTGAGATTTATGCATACTTAAACCCTTGACTAGTTTAATCTTCCTACTAACACTTTCTTTTTTGATTGTCTTTCAAGGACCAAATGGAGAGATTGGAGATTCTAGTTAGATGATGAGGTGTTGGAACAGACTCTGAAATATTTCATCAGCTTGACTACACATTTTGTTTTGACAATTCCTGTTATGGCTTGTGTCTAACTGTCTCCCAAGTATTTGTCCCTCACCAAAGCCTCATGTGGTCACAGGGTCATAGATGGAGCTTTTCTGAGGTGGCTGAATATAGAGTGTGTGATGCTGGGATCAAGGATATATGATTATTAAATTAGCCCAGTGATTAGTTTGGCATAGTTCTGGGTAGGACCTAAGGGCAGGTAGCCTGGATGGAATATAAGGGACAGAAAGAGTGTTGTCACTTGTCACTTGCTACTTGCTGCCTTCTCCCCACCATGAACTGTTTCCTCTGTGATGCCCCTCTGCCATGCGATCCTGCCTTGGAGCCAGCCAACTATGGACTGAACCCTCCACAAACTGTGATCTAAATAAACTGTTCCTCCTTTAACTTTGGGTGTTGGGTAAATTGACTCAGCAATGAGAAAAGCAGCTAAGATGCCTGCAAACCACTACCAGGAAACCAGCTCTTGGGCAGTACTTGCCAGTCAATGCATAGCTCTCTAGGACTTTGTTTCTTCTTCCCTCTAACTTTCCTTTGCCTTTGGCAGTAGCCAGTTTTGAAAAAAGAGGAAAGATAATTGCTCTCATGGAGCACTCTTAGAATGGTGCAATAAATGACAGAATAAGAGACCCGAGTGGCAAAGGCATATTTCCCTGCTGCATGTAACATAGCATTGGTCTTTGAGCTTTGACTCTGGGAAGGAATATGGAATATCTCCTTACCAGCAGAGAATACAGCAGAGTCCCAGAGTTGCACATATCCTTAAGGAAACTTGACCTTTCTTGACATTAAGCAATTCTGGGGATTTGTGCTCAATGACCTCAAGTGTCCTAGGGAAGAGTAAGCCCAGAAGAAAGAAAACCTCACTTACCAACACTCACTGAGCCTACCTCATCAAAGTTAGGACTTTGAAATCTGACCCATGTGCCCAATTTTACAAAAGAGCCTTCCCAAATTCTTTATCCCAAGAAAAGCCTCTTGTTTTGTGTTCTCCTGAGCTGTTCCTGGGGTGCACCAGTACTCATAAGCCCATATGTTGGCTGCAAATGAGAAAGCCAGCAAGACAGCAGGGAACTCAGGTTTCCACTGAAGAATAAACATGGGCTCAGAAGCAGCAGGAGACCCTGTTTCTTTAGAAAGGAAAATAGAGAAGCACTCCTTATTTCACAGCAAGCAGTTTCCAGGGGTGGTTTCTCACATAAGCAAAGGCCAATGTGGAAGTATCTACGCAGAGACTTTTCCCTTCTGGAGTCAGGCTGAACTTCATCTGACACTTTATCTGCCTTAAGTCAGGTTTAACTTCATTTATTGTCTTTCATGATAAGATGGGAACTTGATTGCAGGTCACCTAGTATGCCTGCCATGTAGAGAGAACTAACTTACTACTTATAATTATGTTCATAAACAGCTTTAATTTTATTTTTGGATCTACATTGATAAATTATTCCACTACTCTACCTGTTTAAAGAATGGTGCTATTGTTTTATTATAATATCTCACAAAGTCTGCACTTGCTTGTTTTGTGAGGGTTAGGAATCACTTTTTTATTTGTTCTTTCTATGTAAGAAGCCCTTAATAATTTATCAGCATCCAGTGATAAAGGTCCTGAAGGTCTTCTGAATTGTATTTCTCTGAATTTCCATTGATATTTAGTTCCTACCAGAAGAGATACTAATGTAGAAAATAATGCTTAATTTTCAAGAGACTGACTTGTTTCTTGTGAACTTTCTAATGGCTGAACCCAACTTGACTCTAGGGAAATACAGCAATCGTCATCATGATGTGACCATCATCAAGAGCAGTTGATACTTACCAAGTGCTTCCTGTGTGCCGAGTCTTGGTCTGAATACAGTACATTGACATCTAACAGTTCACTTAATTCTTGCAACAGTCTTTTAAGGAAACTGTATATAGTTACCAATATTTTAATAGGCAAGGAAAGCAAGGTATAAGGAATTTGCCTAAGGTCTTATACTTAGTAAGTCGATAAATGGAAGATCTGGGATGCAAATCTCAAGAAGTTTGGCTTTCAAGTCTGAATTTGAGCTCAGTCAATTTAGTGTATTACCTACTCCATCCATCCATCCACCATCTATCCATCCATCCATCCATCATTTATCTCTAGTTGTGCGCTTATTTTACTATAGATGATACACAGATATTTAATATTTTCAGGCCTTTAGAGATGTTGGTAAGTTGTCAAAGATTTGTAATTAAGATGTTAATTGCTGGCCTTGATTTTGTGTTTGTGTCTAATTCACTTGTCACTTTGAATATCAGAGATTGTGATTTGATTTTCAGGTGGAAGATTCACGTAGTTCAGTGGAATTTAATTTTCACTTCTCATGGTTTAACAAGATAAAAGTGAGGAAGTGCTACCTGATGAAGGCATTTTATTATTTGAGAAGCGCTTATTTTTATATCTGTGTATTCCTGCAGTACTCAGTCTATCAATTTGCAAGCCATAAGAGCCTCTTAGTTTTGAATGGATGAATTGATGGATAAGCTAGGCAAGTTCAAGATGCCACCAAGTGCCCTGTGTCTTGCTGGAACACAGAATTTCCTGGGTCGTGTCACTTGAGGCTTGCAGTTTTTGTTCAGTGTGGTACCCAGCACACACCATGGCACATACATCAAGCAGTAGTAAACGGCTTTGTCTCTTGGCTGCGTGTACTTAATGGTTAAGGCACCGAGGGACAACTTTCCACAAACAGTAGCGTTCTGGTTCCATGGTGCCAGTGTATACATAGGTGAGCCTTTGCTTAGCTTTCTGCAGATTCCGTTACAGTCACAATTCACCTAAAATTACTATATTGGAGCTGGGACTTCACCTCCATTCAATCATGGCAGCCACACACGAAGACTGTATGATTTCAGTCCTCTAGGAACCAAATGAGGAAGAAAAAGAGATAAGAAACGAGCAATGAGAAGTGATGGGAAGTCAGACTCACTTACCTGGAGGCCGCTGACAGAGGAAGGGCAGCCAGTCCAACGGCGAGTCTGAGCTTCTTCCCAGCGCTGCGCACCACACAACCTGCTTTGCATGCCCCGTACGCGCGGGCCACTTTATCTACACAGCCACGCGGCTGCTCCGCTGCCGCAGCAGTGAAGGGAAGCGGTCCTCCGGGGCGGCTGGCGCCTGTGCTGTCGGAGACACGCTCAGATGTGTTCAGAGGCGGCAAGCCCACAGGCCCTGCAGAGGAGGCTCGGCGTCCCTTCCTCGCTCTGGGCTTGCGTTTGCAGCGTGTGGTGCCCTTCGCTTATCAGTCTCAGGCGGCTCATTCTCTGAAAGGCAGCAAAGACGGAGACGGTCTTTTGTTGAAAGACACTTGGGGGGGGGGGTCATGATCTCTTGGGTCCTTGTTGGCAAATTCCAGGTATCTGAAGTGCACAGAAGGACGAGTAAAGGTAGGAACAATCACTCTTCTGAATACACAGGGCCTCTTTTGCCTGTTTGGCAGTTTCTGGTTCTGGAACTTACTCTTCAGGAGCCAGATAGGGAGGAAGTAATTTGCTCATTTTTAATTAATCAATCAACTATGCATTTGGGAAATGTTTATTGAGAGCCAACTATATACAAGCTTTCTGCCAAATGCTGGGCATACAGTGGAACCAAAAAGCAGCCAGAGTTTCTCCCATCGTGGAGTTTAAAGCGATGGTGATGATGTTTAACTTGAGGCAAGAGAAAAAGGTACAGCTTATCAGTTAATGTACTCAGAGGTGGCCGAGGTGAGGGGAGGGGGCTTCCACGGTCTGTCCCATCCAGGCCTTTTCTCAGGCTGCACTGCCAGTTGTGAGCTCACCATGGAGGATCCCAGCCTGGAAATTTCCCAGTCTACCCACCCAAATGTCAGAGGGTTGCTTTTCTGCCTATCTTGCTTGATAGCCACTCTCCCACCAAGAAACCCTTCTATTTGTTGACAGTTAAATCCTGGAGTTCCTGACTTAGCACTGCTATCGTTCTATTCCTGGAGCAGAACCAGCTTGGCGGCGATGGTTCCCACAGAGAGGATGAGGCTTCCTTCTCATGTGTACGAAGACTGCAGAGCCAGGAAATTTAAATTTAGGATAACTAATATAGATAGATAATGAGATATCTGTAAGGCCAATCCTATTTTGAGAGTTCTCTTTTACTATTTTTCTCAAAGTTGTTACTCTGCCAACCTCTTGATTCATTTCTTTCCCTCTCTCTCTTCCAAGACTGCTTGTCTTTCTGCAACATGCCCTCATGAACAGTTTTAAAGGGATAATAGAACGGCAGGTAAAGAAAGAAGGAGCCACTCATCCCAGGCTGTTTGCTCCCAGCATACCACAGAAGAGAGTTGGGAGCAGCTGTGGTCACACAGACACAAGGACAGGTGGAGGTGAAAGGCTGACAGTGTGGCTGTGAGTGTGCCCTGCCGTGGCAGGTGGTGTGACACTGGTAGTCCTCGACGGCCTTGGCCATGACAGTGTTGATGACATTTGGGACGGTGGGGCTGTCTGGAAAGGCCCATGTGTGCTGCCCGTCAGCTGTGGACAGGCCACCCACAACTCCTATGGAAGCTTTTCCTGGTGCTGGGGAGATGTCCCAATTAAACAGGATAGGACTGTTACCAAATGGGGAGCTCAAGGATTTATGGAAGAGTTCCTCTGGATCTGTGCTTCCTTGTCCAGCTAGAAGAGTGGAAAGAGAGAGAGAGAGAGAGAGAGAGAGGGAGAGAGAGAGAATTCACAGAGGGAAAGAGTGTAGATGTTCATCTTAGACTTCATATTCAGACAGTTATCAAATAGTTACAGATGCAGTAGTTGGGTGCTTATTTGCACAACTGGCTTTATAAATAAAAGCGACAGGCAGTCAAATATGTAATGACTTTTGAGGGTTCCAAGAGGACTCTACCCCCAAATCTTCTCTATCAGCACCTAGAGTTCTGCCATTGGAAATAATTCTTTGAGCCAGAGAAATATAAAAATATTCCTGGAAGAAATGACACATTAGGTTCAATGTACTAAAAAATGGGTAAGGATTCATTTCTAATGGCAAGGCCTTGGGGTATTGGTCCTACAGAATCTTCTGGCATACAATCAGGATGCCAAAAAAGACCTTCTCTCCCTTCTCTGTCACTCCACATACCATTCATCTCCTTTCAAGTTATTTCTTGAATCTGTTTCCTCTTTCCAGGTCCTTCCTCTTGATCCTTCTCAATGTTCACCTCAGTTTTTATATTATTTTAGTGTTTTGTTACAGATTAATCTTCCTGTCCATAGTTATCTTTCTGAAACAAATTCCAAGAGTATTTCTTGTGTACGCTGATGTTGGCCTGAGCTCTACAGAACAGAATCCGCACCCCTGAGCCGGGTTCATAGACTGTTCTCAGGGTAGACACACCCACCACGCCGGTCACTGCCTGGGCCCTGCTAACACAGAGTGGACACTGCCCCCCTCAGCGAGTCTCTACACTTCTTTTGCTTAAACTGCACTCCCTCAGTCTGCTGTATTCTTCTCCACTCCCTCTGTTCATCAAAATCATTCATCCTTTAAATCTCTTCAACTAGAACTTCCTCCAGGGAGCCATTCATAGTCCTCCTGAGCCAAGCTAATTTCTCTCTCCTTTGAGCAACTGTACATTGTACTCTGACCAACATTTATCATGGTCTGACTTTAGAAATTAGTGATATGAAGGTGATATGAAATCTGAAGGAGATATGAAGGTCTGTATATGTCTTCCTTTGGAAAAGACACCCCCTCCTCTTTTCTGTGGCTCAGGAAGGTCCATTTCTACAAGGTAGTTTTCCTAGAGAATTGATTTTCAAGGGGCTCCCTCTGGGCTCTGTCCAAGTCACAGCTGATACAGCACAGTCTCCACTTAGCCCTGTGGGCAAACTGCTGGACTCTGAGCTGAACTCAAAAGAAAAATATTCTGGTTGGATGATTTCTGGTGAATGAACCAAAAGATCTGGATCCCACCACTGGTAATATTTGGGGTTCACAGTTCTCATCGGGGTCCATGGTGCTCCAGGCGGCATATTAGATCATCTTCCTAAGGAGTACCCCAATGCATGCAGATTGGAAGGACTGCTTAAGATTTTCTGCTGTATCACAGCTACATTAAAAAACTGAATTCACTGAGCTGGGGATTTAGCTCAGTGGTTAGAGTGCTTGCCTTGCAAGCATAAGGCCCTGAGTTCGAGCCCCAGCACTAAAAAAAAACTGAATTCACTGGGCTGCTTGACTTGGGAGTAGTAAGAAAATATTATAATTTCATTCTATTCTTTTTGTCTTGTCCCTCTGTTCCTTTCCCCTTCCCCTTTCCCTCGGTTCCCTTCCCATCTGAACAATTCTTTCCTTTTCCCAATATAATACATGTTAGCCTTATTTACACTTTCAGTTTCTCACACCAGGGAAATGATGTGGTATTTAAACATGTGTGTCCAATTTATTTCACTTAAGAGTATTGTCCCAAGATGCATCCATTTACCTAGAAGTGTCTCAAGCTTATCATTCTTTATGGCAGAGTAGTACTCCGTTGTATAAAAAAACCAAATCTTCTTTATCCATTTGTCAGTTGGTGGGCATTTGGGCTGTTTCCAATATGTAGCTATTACAAAGTGTGCTGCCATAAATATGGGTATGCATATATCACTGTGGTATAATCCTTTTAATTCTTTTGGGAAGATTACAAGAAGGGGACTAGCTGGGTCAAATGGAACCTCTAATTCTAGTTTTTTGAGGAATCTGCACACTGATTCCCACAGTGGTTGGACCAGTCTACATTCTCACCAACACTTTCCACATGCTGAAGCTCAAAACTAAACCCATATCTTTTTCTATGCACTAAGGCAAAAGGGATCAAAGATCTAAATATTAAAACAGAAACACTAAATCTGCTGGAAGATAGAATAGGTAGAATCCTTGAAGACATAGGTGTAGGCAAGGACTTGATGAACTGTCTCAGTTACTTTTCTCTCGTTGCTGAGACAAAATACCTGACACCCAAAGTTAGGGGAAGAAAGGTTTATTTGGCTCACTGTTTGTAGAGGTTTCAGTCCGCAGTCAGCTGGGTCCGAGGCAGGGCGGCCTGGCTGACAGGCAGAAGGCAGCCAGGTGAGCAAGGGATGCAAGCAAGAGATGTGAGCAGCTTCTTCCTGTATCTTGTACCTTATCCAGCCTGCCAGGATTGGGGTGCTGCCAAACCCATCTGTGGATTGAATTAGTGATCACACACCCTTAATCCCAGCATCACACACTCCTCTGATCCAGCCACCTCTTACTGCATGAAGCTTTGGGGGGACATTTAGACACAAACCACAATACAGACAAAACCCCAATTGCCCAGGAAATATCACAAAGAATCAGCAACTGGAATCTCATCTTATTAAAAAGCTTTTGCACAGCAAAAGAAAATATTATAATTTCAATGTAAGCAATTTCAGACACTTTTCACCTGGGCCAAGGTGAGTGTCAGGGCCAAGGTTGAAAACTTGTGGATGACTTCGGGCTTTTCAAAAATCACAAGGGAGGAGGGCCTGTAGCCTGTCATCACTGTCAAACTTAGATATCAGACCTGGCATCAAGGCCTCAGAGCCTGAGGCAGGGCTGTATCTGAATGCAGCGAGCAAACCCCTGAGACATTCCCTGCCTCCTGAGCCGGATGTGTTGACTGTCTATTTCCTCTTTTATGGAAATTTCCATTCATTGTTTTTTGTAGGTATAAAATGGAGATTTTACCCCAGAGGCCTGTCCCTTAATCACACTAAGGCATCTGGAGAAAGTCACAATATAGGACATGCTTAATATATGATCAACTTGACTTCCATGGGTAGTGATGGAAAAATGCTGTTTTAGAATGATTTTTTTTCAATATGTTTGCTTTCGGGGAAGGGGTCAAAGGACAGATTTTTTTTAATAGCATTTTTTATGAGGAGGAAGAGGACCTTGTACTCAGAGGATCTAGGTTTAAACTGTAAGAGAGATTTAATTTAGAATTTTTTTATAACAGGTTTATCAAAGCAGGTATCTCTCTCTCTCTCTCTCTCCCCCCTTCCCCCATCCTCTCTGTCCTTTATCAGAACTACTCTTTGAAGACTGCTGACACGGTTGGGTTTCTGTAGCTGGAACATACTCCGGGTGAAAGATAGACCGCTCTTCTTTTGTTGAGAATGAGCTTATTTACATCTAAAAATATTCACTCATTGTCCTGGAGATTCTGATATCATCATAAAGCTGAATACAGATGTTGCACACCAAGATGGTAAGTATTCTGTTAAGAAAATTAAATGGCATCTTTTTTAGTGAGAATGATATTTTCTTCCAATGTAAATTTTGTCAGGAATAATGGTGTTCCATACACAGTGTCATAAGACCTAACACCACAGTTGAGTACTACATTTGCTTGTCAAGGCCATGAAGGTCGGACTCCCTGATGGGAGGGGCATGTGCACGGCTTCCCTGGAGGAAACCCTGCTTTTCTCTTGCCAGTCACCTCAGGTCAGGAAACTGAGCAGAAAAGACCTTTTCTACTTTCTGTACTTGGAGGGAGATGTGGCGATGCTTACGGATTTTTACTGGGGACATTGAGCTTATCAGTGCTTTGTGGAAATCTGCTGAGAGACAGAGAGGGAGTCTCACTGTAGATTTGGGGTCCCAAAATATGCACTGCTTGAGCTGGGCATGGTGGCACGTGCCTGTAATCTCAGCACTCGAGAGGCTGAGGTCGGAGGATCTTCATGAATTTGAGGCCAACTTGGGCTACATAGTTTGTTCAAGGCCAGCCTGAATTACAGAGTGAGACCTTGTCTCGATGGAGCCTTTCAGTGATGAAGAGAGTAGCCTGTGCTCATGATGTCTGGCACCCACTGCTGTGACGGTAGAGAAGAGGGCATCCTGCAGAAGAGTCTTATGAGATGACGTCAGGCGCCCGAAGAAGAGCTCCAGCTCAGTGGGGATGTCAGACCCCACAGGGACCACTTAGTGGAAAGGAATTCCCCTAGTCACGGGGGGAGCAGATGCCCCATATCTCACCTGATGAGGCTGTAGGTTATTTTAAGTTGGATGTTAATAAAACAGTGTGTTTGATGATTCACAGGCTAGTGAGGTTTGAGGACACATGGGTAATAATGGAGGATCATAGAAATAAGAGATAGGAAACTCTTGAAGCGATGTTTGAAGTAACATTTGTATAATGACTCTCACAGTCTTAACCTAACAACCCAACCATCCTCAGCTGTCTTCGAGAATAAGACTGCCCAGCAACTGATTAATGACTTAAACCCTGGATCTATCATAAAAGCTGAAAAACAGCAACAGGTATGAAACTGGCTGATTTCAATTTATACATACGTATCCAGCCATCCCTCTATCCATTCACCTTTCTCTCCATTCGTCTATCCATCCATCCAGTATTCGTTGCTAAGTGCAGTGCTTGCTTCCAGGGCTGCAGTTTCCTGAGACATCATTCTCCAGCGGCTTAGGTCTGAGTGGGTGGAGACAGGCAGGACTCTGTATCCCCTCAACAGAGAGACAGGCTTTTCCTGGTTAACAGCATGCTCAGGTAAGCGCCCTCTCTCTGTCTCTCCCAGGTATTTTGTCACACATGAAGGTAGATCTGCTTTCCAGGGAACTTTCTTTTATCCCTATGATCCCAGGTGTCGGGGAGGCATCGTAGTAAGCTGGCTGTACGACAGGCTTGGGGTCCTCTAAACGTACTTGGTATTGGCTTCCAACAAGAGGCTCTATTCTGAAATGATAAAGTGAGGCGGGGGCGGGGCGAAGATGGAGCAGCGAGCCTAGCGATTCAGCTGGTCCAGCAGTGCCCCCCAGTGGTCAAATGCAGGAATATGAGGCCTGATGAATTCTTGGAGCGAAGTTGTGAGATGACTGTGGATTAATGAGGGGCTGTGGAATGATCCCCACAAATGGATGTTAGGAAAATAGAATTGGAAGCCATAGCTGAGAAATGAAAGTGAAGATCGAGATTCATTAATAATGGGACACTTTGCGAGATAATACTTAGAAAGAAAAAGAAACAAACTCCAATGTATTTTCCCAATTTGAATTTTGTTAGAGGAAATTGAAACTGGCTGGCAAGCTGACCAGGCTGCCTTGGGGGTTAGAACATGTGGTGGTGATCGGAGTGAGGGGCGTGGTGACCCGGAGCTGGACACTCAGTCTGCTCAGTCCACTCTTCGAGGCTCTGTGGAGGGTCTGAGCTAGAATTACTACCTCCAGGGCAGCCCAGGAAAGAACACAAATCCGAAATGAAATTGGATGGAAATTTCTGTAGGCAGTGAACTTTTTTGTTTTTCATTAGGTTTGCAAAAGAGTCTAAACCCTAAAAAGGGAAGTTTGCATTCGTCCTGGGACTAAATGATTTCAGAGTTCTCTGTCTTGCATGTAGGTGGCCCACTGACTTGGCTTTGGAGGGTAGTTTCTTTTAGTATCAGAAGTCTCCCAGCTCCTGCCACACACAATTGGGTCAATGTCAATGGAAGATGCTCAGCACAGCAGGACACTGTCCTGACCCCCAGACTGTAGATCTGCGAGTCAAGGCTGGAGTAGCATTGGCAGCCAGTCTGCTCTTGGCATGATCCACGCCCGATGCAGCATCTGCTTCTTGCCTTCTATTTCACCTTAGCACAAGGCGCCCGTGGGGTACATTATTACTCACCTTCCCTGGTGAGGGAAGCAGGGAGTCCACCCACCCTGAAACTTCCCCTGCTGGATTCCTTCTAGCTGGCCCATGACTTGGCTTCCTGAGTCTCCAACAGGCTTGAGATCCTTCCTTCCCCATCCTTGATGCTTTCCTGTCCTGTCTGCCTCCCTGAAAAGAGAGAGAAGTGGGTCAGAGAAACTTCTTGGCCAAGTTTAAAAATAGACTGACCACTGTCGAAGCTGGCTACCGAAAGCATAATGCATAAAGGGTCAGATTGTTCACTGAGCTGCCTGTGGAGTCCAAGCAGCTGCAGCCAGACTATAAAAGATCCCGACTTGGTAACAGTTCAGAGTGAATGAAGGGCAGGAGTTCTGAGAGTAAGATGATGCAAAGGGATACCTCGGTTATAGGACTATCAGAAGACAGTAAGTGATAGGACCTGTGTGTAGCTCTCTGTGCACTGACATGTGGCTGAACCGAAGCTTTGTGAAGTCAAGAACTGTGTCTTTTCTCTCCTCCCTCATTGCCCCTGTGCCTCAAAGATAGTAGGCACTTAATAATAATAAACATATTGTCCCATGGCGCAGTGGTTACTCTTAACCATTCTTTGGAATCCAACAATCTGGAACATGAGCTCTTTTACGTCAACTTTCAATCTTAGGAAAGTGTTTTAGACTTTCTGAGCCTCAGGTATGCCATCTGTAAAATGGGTATAATAATACCCCCCCCCACTCTGACTCACCCAGAAAGTTTGTGAGGATTAAAGGGGAGAATGCACATCAAGCCCCAGGAAGCCTGTCTGACATGTGGTCAGCCCTGAGGAAACAGGAACTGTATATACTATTGCCATCATGGGTGTGTGCAGATCCCCATGGGTTCATGAGGGTTCTTCAGTCAAAGTCAAACTTAGCTGCAGAATAAAATCAGCCTTATTTCAGAACAGGAAAATATAGTTTTTTGTTTTTGCAGCTGCTGGGCTTAAAATCCAGATTCTCACACATGCTAGATAATTTCTTTACCACCTAGCTATATCCCTAGCCCAGAAAAGGAAAATGTGCAACCCCGTGTGCAAACAGGCTCTTCTCCTTTATGTACAGTGTCACTTCTATAACTGTAAAGACGTTGCCTGTTTCCGGGGACCAACATACTCTTGAAGCCTGTGTAGAGTGGGAAAGCCCTCTGTGTAAATAAGGTTTTCCCCAAAGTTGGCATGAGGTGGCAGCGGCTGACTCTCTCCATTTGCTGCGTGCCAGGATGCTCACCTGTCCTTTGGTACAGCTCTGTCTTTTGCTCTGGTAATTGTGATTGCACCACTCTAGGGAGCCACCAACACAAGAAAGACTCAGAGGCTTTGTGTTCAATCATCGCTGAGAGTCTATTAGGAGGACAAGATAGCATGCAGCCACTTGAAAGGCTGAGAGTCTAGAAATGACCACTGCAGAGGAAAATCCTTCCGCTTGGCTGGCTGGGGCCAGGTCTATGGCTTTAAAGCAATTGGCACAGATGCTGAACGAGGGGGTGCGTTCATTTAGTGCTCGATAAAACAACTTTTATCCAGGGTCGTGAATTGTTATCCCCTCGGGAAAGGTGAAGGTATAGAAACAGGCTGTAATTTCTTGGAGAATCTAATTCCCCTGTAGGTGGAGACAGAAAGACTGAGAGAGAGGGAGAAAGATGGATGAAAGGGGGCTCTGTTATCCTAGGAAGTCCTAGGTAATTACCCAGCCTGAATTTCTCCTGGAGTTTCTGGATGGTGCCAGATGTGTGCAGGCCTCTGTACGCCACCCCACAGAGCCAGCATCCAGAGTCGACCTCCTCCTCCTGGCTGTTCTTCATGTCTGGGAACACATCAAAGGATGTTTGATATTCATAACTGCTGTGAGTCATTTTCACATGGAGCTGCAGGGAGCTGCCTGTACCACTGCAAGCTGTATTCAGCCCTTTGTAAGAGCAGCTGAGCTGAACCAATCTCCCATTATGGTTGAGAGTAGATTCCTCCTGGGAGACCTGGATTTGCCCCCAGACCCCTGTGAGGAATATAATAGGTCTTTTTATTGAAAAATAGTTATTAAAACATCTTCCAATTTTGGATTTGGCATCTCCACCACCCAAAAGGACAGCTCTGCTGGGTCCTTCCGCGAAAGTGTGACCACCTCCAGGCCCCGTTGTTTGTGTCGAGGACATCAGAGGGCTCCCTGCTTGCCTCACTCTGAGGACAAAAGACGTCAACAAGACTCCAACTACGACCACATTTCTTCTCCACTGGAGTAGGAAATTCTGCTTGCTCCTGTTGAGTTTGGCTATTGTTGGAAAAAGCGTCCTGTGTGACGAACTTTGAGGACTGGCAGAGGTTTGGGAAATTAAAGCTGCAGAATCGTAGAGCTGGAAGGCGCCTTAGTCATCATCCAATTCCAGTCCCTCCAGTTATGGATGGTAAAGGGGGCTCAGGAGGCTAAGTGAGCTGTCTAAGGCCTGCAGACAAGTGATGATTTCTAGCACATGGAGTCATGTTCTGAAAGGGGAGGCAAACAGTGGCAGGAGGAACTTTGCTATTACTCCTGTGCAGAGCCCCAATCTATGGAGAGGGGCAGGAAGCAGGAGCAGCGAGGCTGCATCTCAGATGTGCCCCTCCTGTGTGATTTGCCTTCATTTTCAAGATCCTTGAGGGGCTTCGGGAGTGATTCTGAGAAGTCTAGGTTTTGGGGTTAATGAGCCTCTTATTATGCTCATGAGGGGTGCCTGGACTGCACACCCTGATCTTAGTTCTTCAGCCACCACCAAGGTCATAAGAAGGCCCCGAGGTCGGGAGAACAGAGAATTAAGTAATGAAGGGCCACACGGGGTGGGGGAGAGGAAAGTATGGGGAGTGGGAAGGTGGGTGGACTAAGGCAATAAGCAGAGTAAATAAAGCCTGACTTGGTAACAATCTCTCAGGCAAAGTTTTGTCCTCCAAAACGAGGCCATTCCTGGGGTTCGCAGGACAGCACGAAGTTCCCTGCATTTGGGGCTGCCCGGAAGCCTTGGTCCCGTATCCCGCGCAGCCAAAGGCATTCTAGCTGTGCCGCGTCCCTTCGGCTCTCCAGCACAGTGAGTTTGGCTTGTTCTTTCAATCCCCACCTGAGGTTTGCGGTTAAAGGTCAGACCACAGAGCAGCCTGGCGGTAACGGGGGTTCTGAACGAAGGAGGCCGAAGGCGCTTCAGGAGATCAGAGGGCGGCGGACGCCCTGCCACCGGGAGGGAAGGAGGCCGGCCGCAGAAGCAACCTGGGGTCTCGCCAAGTGGCCCCCGCGGGCCTGCCCTGTCTGCTGGCAGCTCGCCCGGCCCCGGGATGGCGACCCCCGCGAGCCCAGAGGCCCACGTCCACACAGAAGCCTTCGTACCCTCCCCGTCCCGTTACTACCTCCTCGACAGCGGTACCCAGAGACTCAGAGGACAGAGTTGCGTGATGGTGCAGTGAATGACTGGTTAGGGGCCTCCTGTTTAATAACCAGAGAAATATTGCGATGCGGTATCTCTCCATATGCTGTGGCATCTGTGTCTGGCATGTAAGGGACTCATTCTCCTCACATATCTCATTAAAGATGTAAAGCAAAATGGAGGGACTTCAAGCCCAGCTCTCCCCGGCCGCCCTGAGCTCACGTTCCTTACCATCTGCTGCCATCTAGTGGCCACTTGTCTTTCTGCAGTGTCGTGATTCAGGCTGAGGACTGAAGCTTTTCTCTCCTGTGAGAGAGGAATGAGCGAGAGTTACAGCAAAAATACAGCTGTATGCATCTCCCCATAGTCCTTGTCACCCCCTGAGGCTTGGTACTCACCTCCTGACATCCACCTGGGCCGTCTGGGGACCGCCTGCTGGAGCCCGACAGCCTCTGTCCTTCGCAGAGGTGTCTTCTGTTGATTTGCTCACGTCAGACTTCAAATGTAACAGCTGTCACAGTAGGAAAGCCTTGCAAAAATCTAAGGCGAATTCCTTGACTTGGAGACAGAGTGTCATACTCCTTCCTGAAATATCTCCTGATATACTGACGGTTGGGAGGGAAGAAGGCACAGAGTGGAAGGGGAATTCCAGGGGTCTTTTACCTGTTACTGTACCAGTCTTTGTAGGTGGAAGCTCCCTGGACAGCAGCCCCGTCTCAATTCAGGATCCGTGGTCCCCAGACTGACTCTGTGTGGCCTGCAGCCGTGGTGCATCAGCATGGGGCTCCAGATACCGCGCGACACGAAGCGCTGAACCTGCAGTTGGAGCTCCCCAGAATGGCAAGGGAGGCGCGCACGGGGCTCAGGCCAGCCGCAGGGTTTCTGCACCGGCTGCAGGTGCCCGCACCTCGCCGTGGGCTCCCAGCAGAAGAGGATGGAAACCTCGGGTTGGGGACTGAGACACAAAGAGTAATGTCACTTTTTTGTCGTCAAACCAAGCAGTTAATGTCTTTCTCTTTAAGCCTTGGCATGTATTCATTAATTTCATTAATTGGTTCAGTCCTCCATATTTACTCAGTTCTCACACATGCCGAGAAGTAGACACACACAGCACCCTATAGCACGTCTGGAACCTTTATGGATCTTACTATTAGAGAAGGAAGCAAGGAAAAAAACACACAGGCCAAGCCAGTGTCACTTCTCTATATGAAAAGCTTCAAACAGACGAAGCAGCAACTCGGGGAAGAAAGGGTCACTGTTAGTGTACCGCAGCTGGAGAAGGTCTGATGGAAGGGAACGACTCAAAAAGCCTGAGGAATTTGCGGTTGGTGAAATGCTAAGACCTCCTAGGTCCCCATAACCTAAAGACTTGGCGCCAGCTCTCAGCTGTTTCTGGGGTTGAAGGATTGAGGGGGGCTCAGGGAAGTTGTCCAGGGCCCTATTCATTAGCCTGCAATAGATTTCTTCCCTTTCTTAGTATTATTGCTTATTTACTCATTGGCATGTTCAATCGTTTATCCATTTGATAAATCTATACAATACAAACACCATGATTATAGAGCTAAGTCCAAAAATATTTCTGGTTTTCACACCAGCCGATGTGGAATTGGAGCTTCATAGAACAAAGAAAGCCCAAATCGCTGCCACTTTTTGTCTCCATCTGCAGGTACTTCACTTGTTGAGTAACTTGATTCTTGGTTGCTTTTAAGCGTCTGCTCATGTGGTCTCCCGTCTTTTCCTTTATGTCCCGCTCTGTGTTTTTCACGGTCCTTTCATCCCCTTGACTCTGGGGTTGACTGGGCAGGCTCCTAGGCCGGAAGTTAGAGGAGGAGTCAGAAGATGCAGTTTTGGTCATGTGGAAATAGTCTATAAACAAACAAATGAACAAGCAAACACTAACACCCTCTGATTGCATCTTGGCTAAAAGTAAAATTTGCAGTCATGTTTGATATGTCTTAAGAGGAAGCAATTCTTTTATGCCAAATATTGAAAAGTCTGTGCTGCTACGATAAAGATATTTACATTCCATGACTACAGAGCTCAGTGAAAAGGGCCGTTAAGAGACCAGACAGCTGGGGGAAAGACTTTACGTAATTTAAATTTACACGGAGTTGGTCTCTTCTTATGTTTACTGACAAAAACAAGAAGCTTTGATATCAACTCCCCTGGAATACAACCTTTACCAACAAAGCCGTTGATGAGAAGGAGCTCAGAAAAATATGATAATATTTATTTAGTCCTCAGGATATTTGTTGAGGAATAGAACTTGTTCAATTGAGTTGTACATTAATGCACAAGTTTTTATTACCTTGACTTGTCCCTTTCTTTCTCCTGTCATGTGGCCTTTTCTTTGTCAGAACTTTAGATTCCCCCTTTCACCTCCTTCTTCTCTGAGCCCTAGTTTTTCTCTCAACAAACCACATGAAATAAGGGGCTGTACTAGACATACCCTGGAGCCTGGCCTCTTTGTCAGTTTTATTGTTGGGGATTTCTATTCTGGAGACAGAGCCTGCCAGAGAAGTTGGTGTTGGAGAATGTGTGTGTCTGTGGATGCTGGGCCACATGGTCCAACTGTCTGCTGGCTTTAGCTGCTCCCTGGAGTTGGGAAGTTACTTTGGCACCATCCTCACGACCTGCACAGCCTTCCAAACACTGTCAACCCGGAGTCCAGGAACCGAGGGGGACCCAATGGTCCATGTCTCTGTATCTTGGTTCCTTGTCTCTTTACTTCTGAAAATCACAAAAAAAGAAGTTCTGCTGAATTTCATAGACTTGTCAGGATGTCACATCTCTCCGAGCTGCGTGTGGATTCATGGGAACCACAGCCCTGCCAGTTCCACCTCCTCCCTTTACCCTCTGTCATGTCTTCGCTGAGATTAAGCGTTTAACCCCAAACTTACGAGCTAGGAAATGGGCAAAGGAATTTAATTTTCATCGAGCATTTAATTTTCATTGAGTACCTTCAACTTCACAATACTGACCCACTTAATTTTTGCAGCCAGCCAAGGTATGTATTGGATTCCCATTTTGTAAAAGAGGAAGCTGTGAGAGGTTAAACAACTTTCCAAAGTTTTAGAGCTAATTAGTGCCAGAGACTGTTTGATTCTTGCTTTAAATTTTTAGCAATGTCTATGGCCACGCAGAGTAAAGACGAAGGGTCAAGCCGGTTCTCTGTCTTCCTCCTCTCCCCACCACTGTGAGGCAGCGTTGTTTGGAGGCGGAAGATTCCTCGGTTGCATCCCGCAGCCCTGGAGTCCCTCTCCTAAGTCTCCACGCCACCACCACACCTAGGAACCCCGTCATTTTGGTCATCAACTTCAAGCTTCAGCAGAACTGGGGTCTCGGGTCTGAGGCTTCACGCATATGGTGCCGTGTGCAGGAAACAGTCCTGGCACTCTTATAGCCCTTCTCAGCCTGTTACCACTCCTAGTGTCCTTTCTAACTGCTTTCAAGTCTTTGATTGGTTCACTGGAGGCGCTCCAGACCTTGCAGGGGTGTGTGTGTGTGTGTGTGTGTGTGTGTGTGTGTGTGTGT
>PVJO010013539.1:0-51411 GCA_004026905.1 Hystrix cristata
GAAAAATGTGAATTTTCTAAAAGATCATCTGTGAAACTAAAATAATTTCAGGAACTATATTCTATTGTTACTTAAAGTGAATCTGTAAAATCAACCAACAGGATATTCTCTCTCCTACATTCTTAGATGTTTCTGTGCTTTTAAAGGAGAGTTAAATTGCTATGAATACGTGAGTAAGGCTCTGAGTCATCTCGAATCTTAGTAATCTGCCAAAATATCACCCATAGTTACTCATAAGGGCTTTGTATTTTGTGTAATAGTGTAACATTTTCAAATAATTGCAGCATTGAGATTTCCCTTACCTTCTGGGAGATGTTCCTTCTGGGAGAAAAAGAAATGCAAGTCAATTATTAAGGCATCTAGATTCCAGGACCATAGAAGCTCCAGACTTTTTTTTTAAGCATAGAAAGAAACATTTTCAATTTACTCCTATAGCCTCAGACTTCCAGAGAGTTGTGACTACAGGCAGTCACAACCATTCCTAGCTAAGTTGGGTTTTTCTAATACTATATATTTAGCGTGCCCTTCCAGTGGTTGATAGTAGTAAAGCCAGAGCAGTGAGTCAGAGAAGAAGAGGCCCAGTATTTTATATAAATATATATCACATATAAAAGTATATTACCTTTTGGATGACTAGAAGTTTAAGCATATAAATGTAAACTCATTACGGGGCAGTAGAAAGCAGAGAGGGGTCAAGGGAGAATGGGGAATAGATACCCGTCCAGGCCATGCCCACAGTGAACCATAGCTTCCCACCAGGCTTTACCTCCCAACATCACATCTAGCTATAAGCTCATCAGCCACTAATACACCGATGAGTAGCATGCCCCACGCTTCATGCCCTACCTATGAGCATATGAGGCTTTGGGGGGGCTATCTAGATATAAACGATAACACCACATGTGTCAGACTGTGGAAAAAATTTGCCAACATTTTTCCACACCCTAATACTTTGTATGGGGTTTAAGGGTGAAAGACAGATTGATCTGTCAGAGTAAATTTTAAGCCAGCCCAGTGTTCAAACTGTGACCGATGGTTGCTTTTATCCAGGTTCATAGCCAGAACCCGTAGTAAAAAGCAGAGCAGAAATATTTGAGAAACCTGAACTTTGGCCAGAAAACTAAGTTCATGTGAAGTTTGGACCAAAGGAGATGTGGTTGCTAGGAGACTGGCATGATTAAAAAGAAACCGAGTACATTGAACAAGGACAAGAAGAAAGATGCCTTGAGGACATCTTGGGAAATACTAAGGACTCACCATCACAGTCTCAAGGTGCAAAAGTATAAATTTCCATTTGAGAATAAATCCCCTCTGAGTCCCATGATCAAGAAGAGTTGCCTAATGGGTTGGTTTCCTGCATTCTTTTATTGTATTCAGTCATGCAGTTGCGGTCCAAGGGGACCTGGCTACTGTTGGAGCTGGCAGCAGACCTTCATGTTGTGTGTATGATGCCGGTCGTGCAGGCACACAGAATGCAAAAGTTGCAGAATCATGGAGACTACCATGCAGATTTCAAAGGAAGGCCTGGAAGACCAGGCAATTTGCCCCTCAAAGGGAAGTGCATGTGAGAATGAGGCCAAAGGTACAATGGCTACCCCAGGAAGTTGGAGATGCCAGGAATGGAACATCTCCCAAGGAAAGCCACAAGCAGCAAGTTGAGTTAGACCAAGAATGAGGCTATGTGGACTGAAACCATCAAAGAATGGGGAGGGGAGTGGACTCAACCCCCATGAAACTCAGCTGTCACCACCATGTGTTCCAGATGCTGGATGTGGAACTACAGGACTTATTTTTTGACAAGTTGAGTTTTAGTCCTGCTTTGTCCTTATGCTATTCCTTCCTTTTGCAATGGGACTCTTGTGCCATTACCTTGGGACTGTATAACTTGGTTTTCTTTGATTTTTACAGATATCCACAGCTAAGAGGTTTCCTTAAGTCTCAGATTATACTTGGACTTGTTGTACTGGGGAACTGGAACTGTTGAGACTGGGGAAGTGATTAGTGTGTTTTTGGTTGTACACAAGATAATTATCTCATGTAAGGTAGAATTGTGGTCTTGTAATTGCTTTTATTTGGAGATTAAACGTGGTTTAAGGAGATATGTTTAGATGTCAAGCTGGCAATGGCTGGATTGTGACCATTAAGCATGGCTGTAGACTTAACTGCACTAAGATGTCCAGCAAATTAGTAAAGCACACTCTCCGTGTGTCTGAGTGGGTCATGAGGACATGTTCATGGGGAGTATATTGGGTTCCTAGTTATGTCTGATGTTCTTTCCGAAGTATTCTGCTTCCCAGCTGCCATAAGCTAAACAGGTTTATTCCAACATCCCCTTCCACATAATGTTTCTGCCTTGAAGCCAGCCAGCCAGCCAGCCAGCCAGCCAGCCAGCCAGCCAGCCAGTCAGCCATGAACTGAACCCTCTGGAACCACAAACTACATTAAAACTCTCCTCCTCTAAAGTGTGGGTGTTGGTTATTGTGTCCCAGTGATAGTAAAGCTGAACAATACAATAGTTCTGTTCTAAGCACAGAATTTGTCTTAGTTACTTTTCTCAAAAAAGAAGTGACAAAATACATGACACCCAAAGTTAAAGGAGGAAAGGTTTATTTGCCTCACAGTTCGTAGAGATTTCAGTTCATAGTTGGCTGGCTCCAAGGCAGAGTGGCATGCACTGGGGCATCACAGAGGAGAAATAGTGCATGGCAAGCAGCCAGGCAAGAGCACATTAGCCCTCTTTCTGTCCCTTAAATTTTATGCAAGCTACCCACCCTAGGCTGGGTGTAGCACTCACACCCTTAATCCTAGCCAGAACTATGACACAATAATCAGTGGACTGATTTAGTAATCACCCACCTTTGGCTCCAGCACCACACACTCTAGATCCAGCCACCCTCCCCATGACTACATGAAGCTTTGGGGGAACACAAGCCATAAAAGAGGTGTTTAGGTATTTTACAGCTTATAACACATCACATGTATAGAAGTTGCTAAAGAAAGAACCCTTCCAACAGGTTAACAGAACCCAGTTTTAGTTCTCTTTTGTTTATCTAGGAACTCTTTTGTTTCTAATTTTCTATCATTAGAATGCAGGGAGAGAGAAGTAAATTCTTATTTGAAGGATGCTGTTAGTAGGAACTGTTATCACTCCTTTCTTGCCAGGACATTATAGGAAAATGACTAATTTACTGATGAGTTTTGGTAGGTTCTTTCAAAATCCTTGATTCCTGAGACTGTCTCTCACCAGTGAATCCTCTGGTAAGAATAATTCCTTTAAATTACTAGTTATTTAGTCCTGGCATTCAGAAATTCTACAGGAGGGGTTGGGGATTTAGCTCAGTGGTACAGTGCTTGCCTAGCAAGTGCAAGGCCCTGAGTTCAATCCCCAGCACCAAAAAAAGAAAAAAAAAATCTGTAGTATCACTAACTTCTCTCCACTGAGATGTAAGTTCTGACATCTGCTAGAATTGCCTTGGACTGTGACATTCTAATGATGTTTCACCTGAAAGACAATTACCACACCCTTTAATATTAGTTGTTTTTATTTACAACTAATATGCACCCTATGTAACACATGAAATCAGCGACATTAATTTACTCTGCATTTTTTAAATAAGAGGGATAGCAAATTTCTGAAATTGTCTTAGGAACTAATGATTATTTGTTCATATTATTCAGAGGAGAACATTTTATTCTTTGATTCTGGGGGCTATTATTCACATAGAATATATACAAATAATATCAGAAGTGGGGCTGAAATAACACTTTGGTGATATAGTCATTAAGTAATTTTGGTGTCAAGGCAATTTTCCCAGGAGGCCTTTTCAGCTTTCAAAGTTAGAGGATAATATTTAGCAGAGAAAAAAGTCTATGCACACCTGATAGTCTAACAATCATTTTGGGTTTTTGAGTAGAAACTATATACATAGAAGAAAGCTGCATCTCTATCACTTGTGCCCTTACAACTTCTCGAAGTTTTAACATTTGAAACTACAAATTAAGCTAAAAATTTCCTAATTATCAGTCTTATGCAACCATGCTCAGATTCTCTTCACTGGGGTTTATTATAATGCTATTGTTTTCAAGCAGAAAATATTTTGCTTTAAGACTTATTTTGAAAGAATTTTTACATAACTCTTTTCTGATCATAATTAAGTGAAATTGCTTAGAAAAAACTTAAATCTGCCAATAACTTTTTCATCTTTTTCCTTGCCATAAAGCAAATAAAGACAAAGCCAAAACACATAATCATTAAATAAATCGATTCTTCTATTGAACTTAAAAAGAATTACATAATAAATGGATGTTTCTTTTAGAGTCCAGCACCATTTCATTATCTTTCTCCCAGGCCAGACATGAATGGAAACACGCTTAAAAAGAGATATGTTGATTTAGAAATTACCCGAATTTCATATATGTGTGTACATATATGTGTATATATTTATGTGTGTGTGTATATATATAAATCCTTCAGAAAATAATAGATGATCTTAAAAATAATAAAAATGATACTGTCCTTCAACTTCTTAAAGGCAACTGAAAACTGAATTTAAGACCCAAAATTTTATGACTGTATTAGTTACTTTTCTAGAGTCAATGGTTTGCAAAAGAACAGATTTAATACAAAACAAGTAGAAATTACAACATTCACACACACAACCCCAATGCAGGAAGAATGCAAAACATCTACCTGTGCACTGGAGACCCCAAAGATCCAATCAAGGGCTGGGAGCCTACGGCAATGTCTCACGTACATCTGTGTCTGCACTAAAGGGCTGAAGAAATCTATACTGGAACCAGGATGCGATGCTCGCAGCAGAGATGAAGACCAGAGCTCCCCAAAGCAAACAGCCGCCATCCCTGACTTCAGTAAGGCCCCGAGCTCCTTGTGCAAAAAGAACAGCCAAGTTCCCTTTGGAAGAACCAGCCACAACAGAGCTTCTCCTGGGAAACAGCTGGCAACTATCTTCTCCTCCCATTTTCCTTTATACCTTGAGGCAATAACCATCAGGTGTATCTTCTACACCCAGAACCACAGCAACTCAGTCCAGCTGGGCATTCCTGCTCAAGTTGACAACAATAATAAGTCCACCACAATGACTTAAAATGCAAGGGTTCCATCAAAATATTTCTTGACACAAAAGTCCTAAGAAACTTTACCACAAAACATGAACCTTTTGAGAATTCTTGGAAGTGAGTGAATATGAATAAATTTGAAATCCTCTTCCATCATCTAGTGGTTGTATGATGACCTAGGGCAATATACTTAGCCTCCTTAAACTTCAGTTTCTTCATCTTTGAACCTTGAGGACTATGATGATTAAACGAATTAATGTAACTCATACATTTACAAGATTGCTCTGAGGATAGTAAATGCTCTACCAGTGTTCGCTGCAACATCCTACAGCTAGCATCAGACTTACTAGCACTCCCAGGTGTGTGCACATCTTACCTACTAAATAAGAGTCCTTGGATGGCTGCCCCTTATCTCCTTTGCATTTTATTAGGTGGGTGGGGAGCTTTCCTAGTCTTTTATATTTCTGGTTTCCTCCCGTTCTGTTTACTCTTTCTGATAAATTCTTATGGTGATTGTGTTACCTGACGCCTCTCCCTCTCTCGGCCCAGCTTCTCTCTGGCTCTCTCTCTCTCTCTCTCTCTCTTCTCTCTTTTTAATTGCTCCAAATGTAGAGTCTGCCTGTAGAGGTAGAAACAGCTTTTAGTAATTTTTTCTATTCCTTTTTAATAAAACCTATCCTTTCTCTGCCTAGACGCCGTCTTGCCCTACAACATTTTATCTATTTGAAGAAAATTGGATGTTTTTGTTATTTTGCATATTTTTATTGTTGTTTTGTTCTGTGTTTGGTTTGTTTTGAAAGTACTTAGAACACATGCTTAGTGTCTAAAACAGACATACAAATTTGAGAATGAACATGTTGATTTGGGCTCTGAAAGTGTAGACTCCAGTAGACTTTTTAAAATGTACTTAGCCTGCTATGTATTTCTCTTTAAAAATATGCTTTTTTTTAGCATTTTATGTAAGCAAAATTTATATTTTAGCATATAAATTCAGATTTATAGAAAAATCACAGAGAGTACCGAGAGGTCCTACAAAGCTCTTGCCAAGTTTCTCGCAAGTTCACATCTGACAATATTATGGCAGATTAGTCAAAACCAAAGAAGAAATGATGCTGCATGACCACTAAAACTCCATCCTTCATTTGTATCTCATTAATTTTTCAGTAGCATCTTTTTTCTATTCTGTGGTTCATTCATAATTCTTTCCATATTTCTGATCACCTTTTGGCCCTGGGAGATCTCAGAGTTTTCTTGTTTTAGATCATCTTGACAATTCTAAGAAGCATTTCAGATATTTTGTAGAATGTCCCTCAATTTGTTTTTTTCTGAAGTTTTTTTTGGTAGGTAAACTATGGATATGTGTTTTGAAAGTCAGAGATGAAAGGACTTTCTCATCACATCCTATCAACAAGTATGGATTATCAACATGGCTTATCACCAATGATATATGTATGAGTGTAACACCCCACCAAGGCAATCCCCCCCAGTAGACTGAAGGAAAAAAAACTAATTGTCCCTTCCACCTATATCAAAAGATATACAAGGAAAGAATAGCTAGGTGTTGTGACATACACCTATAAGCCAAGCTATTCAAAAGGCTGAGGCAGGAGAGATATAAACTTGAGCCCTTCCTGGGCAACCTAATGAGACTCTCTCCAGAAAATGTGAAAAGGGCATGAGGGTGTAGCTCAGTGGCAGAGGATGTCCAGCTATGATTCTCAGTACTGAGGATAAAAAAAAATAAGTCATGAGAAGCGTATTTTTGTAAGTGGAGTGGCTGCAAATTTTACTGATTTCCACAATATTCAGATAAAACACTGCTCTTAGAGAAGATGAGCGATGGATCAGCATGACTTCTTCAATGAAAATAATTCATTTGAGATGATTAGTTTAAGAAATCCATGAACGACTCAAGCTTGATCCCAGATTACAAGCAAGTGAAGATGAAACAATCAATGGGAACTTTAGTAAGGAAATCACAAGAAAGAATATTTAGACTAAAGCTTTTCTGTTTACCAAGATTTTTCTCAAGGCTTGTTTGACATCTTTATTTCTTAGAGAGTATATTAGAGGGTTTAACATTGGTGTGACCAGTATGTAAAATACTGAAGCCACCTTTCGAAGTTCAGGATTGTTTGGAGGTGTGAGATACACAAAGGAGACAGTCCCATAAAGCACACTTACGACACCCAGGTGAGAACTGCAAGTGGAGAAGGTTTTCTTTCTCCCTTGTCTTGAGGGGATCTTTAAGACTTTGGACACAATGTATATGTAAGATACTGTGATAACAATTATTGTTGGCAAAATAATGAAGACAGCCAAACTCAGAGACACCATCTTATTGACAAAGAGGTTAGAGCAGGAGATCTTCTCGATTTGGTAAGAATCACAGTAGAAATGATCAATAACTCTGGAAGCACAGAAGGACACTGAGAATGTTACACTGACTTGGAGGATGGAACTGATCCAGCCACAGAAATAAGAACCAGCAACCAGCTGAACGCACAAACGTCGTGACATGTGGACATTGTAAAGAAGAGGATTGCAGATGGCACTGAACCGGTCATAGGCCATGGCCGCCAGGACAAACCCCTCTGTTACTATGAAGACGGAAAACAAGAAGAACTGGACCGCACAACCTGCGAAGGAGACAGTCTTTTTCTCCGACAGGAAGTTGACCATGGCTTTAGGAGCAATAACAGTGGAATATGAGAGGTCAAGGAAGGCGAGATTGGCCAGGAAGAAATACATTGGTGTGCTCAGCTGGGGGTCGGCCGCAATGATGACGATCATGCTGACGTTTCCCAGAAGGACCATGGCGTAGACCAGCAGGAACAAGAGGAAGAGGAGGATGCAGAACTCTGTACGCACTCTGAACCCTACGAGAATGAAGTCAGTTCCGTCCGAGTGATTGCCCGCTCCCCTGTCACCCATGGAAAGCACCTGCTAAGAGAACAAGACAAAATTAAAAGCAAGTTTTATACCTGTGTCTTGGTATCACACGATATTCTTTTCTCTTGTAGAAGACACTGAGATTCGCATTTTCTTCTCTTTTATTAGGTATGAATTGCTATATGCTTCTATAGGAACTGAATATGAAGTATGTTGTAATTTCCCATAATCGTGTAATAATTAAATGATTGGTCTCATCATTTTCTAATGTATTTCTCCAAACCCAGTGTCCGTCCCATTACAGCACAGTGCCTTTCGCTTTTATCACTTTTTTGGGGGGCGAGGGGTGATGGAAATCGAACTTACAGCCTTGCACTTGCTAAGCAAGCACTCTACCACTTGAGCTAAATCCCCAGACTCCTTTTGCTTTTAAAGAAGTATCCCTTTATAACGCTAGTGTGTCACTTGATTTACATAGCAAATTTAACATATTTGACAGTTTTGAAAGATGTACGAAGACTTGCTCTCGTTGTTAACTGGCAACTTAAACGTTATTTAATCGTTAATAGTGCTTCTATTTACAAGAAAAGGACCAAATTAAAGGGCGATTTAAAACACCATGAATAGACAGTAGACATCATTAGAGGTCAACAGTGTATTGATAACTTGTGAGAGTTGGAAATAGGTTAGCAAAAGATTTAGTTGGGTATTCTAAACCAACAACCTTAGAAACAATATGCACTCTCAATCCTTTGAAGTGGACAATGTCTAGACATGGTAAGAGGAGATCTTCATAATCTTAGAAATCTCTGTACAAATCTGTCAAGAAGCCACTTTGAACTTACCCATCTGTATGAAACTAAAAAATGAAAAACATCAGCAGAATACATACTAAAATTTATGGTTAGGAAAAAGCCATAGTCGTTTTGAAAGCTGATACTGTGATCTCTGAAATTCAAGAGAGATATATAAATGACTTAAATTGTCATAATAACTGCTTAGAATCTATCTCACACTTACATAGTCTGATTTATTTGTTCTGTAACTTTTTTCCTTTTTTCCGAACAAAGTGACATGGTCATTTCTTTCTTATATTCAGCTTTTAAAACTTGATTGTTGTTTTATACTCCCCATCTTATCAAATGGGGGAGATTGTGTTACTTACTAAAAGCAGTAATGATCCAGAAAGTATTTCTCTTTGGCATGACATGAATAGTAGTCACTGGATTTTGTCCTTGGCTCTCATTCTCCCTCACGTACAGGATCATTCTGTCTTCTCTATCTTTTCCCAAATCCCTGGCGTCATATTGCTCTCAACATCTTACCACCTGATCTTTCTGCCATCCTTCTAATACCAACTTTCACAAAGATGTAGACACTAAATTCACAAAAGGAAAGAGAAGTGGTTGCCTCTCAACTATATGAGTGCTACAAAACTTCTCAACCCCACTGCTCCCATTTCATGTTGAAATCCACTTAAACAATCTTAATTGAATCTGTTGTTGAAAAGAAGCATTAGCTATGCATAATAATACCTGTTAACAACAGTCCACTTACATAGTATGGTAAACTAGGGCCCAAGGAATGAAGATCTAACAGAGAGATTTTGTCCATCTACCATCACATATAAGAGGATAATAGAACAAGAACAAGATTAGAAATATTTAGAGAAAATAAGATCTTGTCAAAACTACTAAGGGTCACTATCTTTTAGGGTGAATACTATAATCTTTTCTTTGAAACTTGTAAGAAGAAAATTTTATTAATCATAAAATAAATCTTATTCTTTAAAGAGTACATAAATACTCGTGGATGACTAATTATTTGGCTAAATATGTTTCTTATCTCTTACCTTAATATTTCTTCTTTTTTTCCTAATTCTGAACAGTTTTATAATAGTACAAGCAGGCGTACAAAAGTTATGTATGCAGGCATACAAAAGTTTAATTCTAGAGAGTCAAAAAATGATAAAACTGTATGAAATAAAGACAGTTTCAGAATTAAACATAAACAATAAAAGCTTAGCATAGATCTTAAAATCTTGGTGTAAAATCCATCATTTTATGCTCAGTGTTAGGCTCTGTGCATCGATTAATATCACTTTCTTGACCTAAAGATGTTCTTTTCATTTTCTTAGCTATGTCTTTGCCTGGAAATCCCCTGTAGTTATGCATCACTTTCTACAGACAAGAAGATGGAAGAGTTGGTCCAGTAAGTCCTCATCTAAGCCTTTGTGCATTTCTTTAGCAAGTCTAAAAAGAAAATGTAAATAAACCATTAGAATCACAGGGTTGGGGCATGCCTCTCCTGCAGTGAGGTATATTTTATAGATCTTAGAATGCATAGAATGAGAACCATGGAAACCCAAATAACACAAAGATAAAATCACTGATGAATTGGAGGATTCCCTCATGGCCTGTGGAACTGCAGCAGGAGGATTTGGTGGCACATTTAGTTAGCTGTACTACAACAATTTCCGGTAATGACAGCATAGACTGGATGAGAAGGAGTCCCGCTGGGAGTGGATGAGAAATAAGTCATTGGAAAGCTCCTGGTTTAGCTCATGAGAGTCACATATGAAAGGACAATAAGAGAAAGTATCTTTCTTACCTTGAACTATCTCTAGGTCTTGTTGTTTTGGGGGGAGGTTGTTTTGTTTTGTTTTGTTTTGGTTTTGGTGCTGGGGATTGCACTCAGGGCCTTGCACTTGTTAGGCAAGCAATCCAACCACTGAGCTAAATCCCCAGCCCCTAGATCTTTTTTTGGACACTACTTTTTGATAGAAAACCTTGCTTTAGAAGACTGAGAAAATACATTTTCTATACTTTTCATTTGGGTTTAATTCACACCTTCTACACTCACCATGAAGTTGTCAATTTCTTCTTTTACGTGATAGCTCATAGTCTTATGACCTCTAAGTTCATCATTCCAATTTTTTCATAGGATCTTACTCTTTGCTAAAAGATTTGTATTTTGCATATTGCATCAGTAAACATATTACAGATCTGTTACCAGTATAGCCATAATTAAAAATAGTGATCAAAGTTCTATGAGTAAAGAAGTCTATATTGAAAGAATGTACATTCCTTGCATTCAAAGAAGGTAAATGCCAATTGTCATCTTGAAGCTTGTCACCAATGGTGGACTGAATACTGTATTTTTATCTAGAACACAGTTTTGAAGTTCCGGCTATCAGAATGTGCCTAATTCACAGAAATACAGGAATTAATGAAAGAATGAATGATCTTAAAGGAAATAAATATATAGAACTATAATCATTCTTAGTGTACAATATACTGAATGTGTTATTGATAACAGAATATAATGCGCAATGTATAATATTTAAGTAAAATTTTATTTAACAGAATTATCATGTAGCTATTACAAAAATAATGCTTACAGAACAACCAAAAACCTCAACACCATATATCCTCATGTGACTGGGGTCATCGACCAGCAAATCCGTGAATACTGGCCTTCCGTCCTGGCAGCTGGCTGGGTGAGGGTGGCCTTATCTGGGAGGACTGAGAGAATTTCCACCTTTGCTCTGTGCTTTTTCTTTCATCAGACAATGCAGATGAAATCTGTTGAGACAGATAACTGAGAGGTACAAACAAAAGAAGAAACATTCAGGTAATTTTCATACTAACATCATATTGGCTAAAGCCAATGATATGGATGGATCAGGCATGGGGCAGAATATCCTGCTTTGAGTTGGGTGACACTGTAAAAGTTCGTAGCAAAGAGCATGGACAAGGGAAAAAGGTGACTAATTAGGACAATTTCTTTTCAATGCAAGGATACATCTGCAAATGGAGCCCAGATAATGTGTTTTGGCAATACGTAACATCTAGCTTTTCATAGCCCCCTTATGCTTTCCATTCTCTGTTGCAAACATTCACTACTAGAAGGGATAACATCTTTCCCAGCTTCAGCTGCTGTTTGCAAAAGGGTCTGCCACTCTTCCAAATTCATACCTACTGGCCTTTGTTTTTCTATCCTCATATCTTTTAAATATCTCATTTCTTCCATTTACTTTCTGCCATATCTAGACCAATATGATTCATAATTAGGCCTTTGGCGATTTTTTCCCACAGGCTTCTATTTGGAAATCGTAGTTATACTTTGCTTTCTAATCTGTTGTGGTATTTTCTGCCCATGAAAGTTGGTTTTGTTCTCTCTGGTTGTTCTGTTTTGTGTGGATATTTGGAAAGAGTCAACTACCAAGCTGCCACTGCTACCACCAACTTCCCAGAAGCTGAGAATGTGACCTTTTTGTTACATATATTTTCTCTGGTATTAGATCTTGGCTGTAAAAAGTAACATCTTGGCCCCCAAAACTTTTGTTTCCTGGTGTCATATATACTTTTATGTTACATAAAAAGACTTTTATGGGAAAATTTTGAAGATTAACAGATTATTAGGCCAAAAGGATTTTGCAGATACAGTTAAGATTATTATCTAGGTGACTGAAATATAGACCTATTTTCCTGCATTAGCCCTGCTGACTGATTATACTCATATAAGCTCCTAAAAATAGAAGACAGGAGAAACCAAAAATATTCAAAGTGTGTGTATCTCTGAGAGTGGGAATTTGTGCCTCCTCTTTTTCTGCTCAGTTTAGCTAAAGATTTCAATTTTATGAATTTCTCAGAGGAAGAGCTTCTAAGCTTTTAGGTTTATTTTCTTTATGTTTTCATATTTTCTATGTCAGTATATGCTGATAGTTATTATGACCTTTCTTCCTCTTACTTGGGTTCTAATTTCTTATTTTTCTAATTTTATAAGGTGGAATTAAATTCATTAAGCTCTTTTTTTCCCAATATTACGTCTGACTTATAAATTACACCTGTGTACTGCTTTACAGCATCCCACAATTCCAATATGTTGTGTATTCATTTTTGTTTAAATCAAAATACTGCCTGGTATTCCATTTTCATTTCTTTTGACCTACAGTTTATTTAGATGTGTAATATTTTGTATCCAAATGTTTATAGATCTTCCACATACCTTTACATTACTAATACTTGTTTAATCCCATTGGGATGAGAAAACATACTTTATATAACTTCTATACTTTTAAAGTCACTGACACTGCTTTTATAACCCAGAGTATACAATCTATCCTGATGATTTTTCCATGTGCACTTGCAAGGAATGTATATTCTATTGTAGGGTGGAATGCTCTATAATATCAACTATCTACACTATCTGCTGTGCACTTAACCAATTCCATATTTCCTCTATCGATTACTAAGATAAAGGTATTTCTACCTCACCCTTATCATGTGGGTCTGTTTCTCCTCGCACTTCTTTCAAATTTTGCCTCATGTATTTTGAAACTCTGGCATAAATTATATTAACATTTAAGATTATTTTACCCTCTAGAGCAATTGTCATTATTACACAGTGTTCTTCCTTTATCAAGTAACAGTCTTTTTTTCTGATTTCAGTTCATCCAATATTAATGTAATACACTAAGTTTTCATCTACTGTTAGCATGGTTTATCTTTTTTCATCATTTTACTTTTAACCTATTTCTGCGTTTTCACATTATAAGCAGATTTTTGTACACAGGATATAGTTACAGCTTTCCCTTTCTTATCCAATATGGAAATTTCTGCCTCAAATTTTAATTAAGGTGTTTAGGCCATTTGCATTAAATATTATTTCTGATTAGGTTTCAGTTTGTCATCTTCCTATTTGTTTTCTGTCTGTCCCCTTTTTCCTTTGTTCCATTTTTTCCTGCTTTCTTACGGATTGGGTATTTTTATTACTCAATCTCTTTCCTTTGTTGCTTACTAGCTATAACTTCTTGCTTTATTATTTTAGTGATTGTTCTAAGGTCTATAGTTTACATTACAAACTTATCTATCTTCAGGTAATATTATATCAGCCCATGTGTATAACAACTTTATAAGAATCTATTTTCACTTCTCTCCTCCCTCGCTTCATATTAATCTTGTCACACATTTTTCTTACACAAATGTTATGCTCCCACACATGTTGTAATCATTTTCTTTCACCACATTAAAATGATTTAAATAATAAGAAAATTCTCTTCTATACACTTAGGCACTTGTTCTTTACTAGGGATTTTTAAATATTTTCTGCAAATCTATATTTCTATTTGCTTTCATTTTCCTTTTATCTAAAGATTTGCTTCCTATTTTATTTTGGATGTTTTGGTGATAAAATCTTCCCTCAGTTGTATTTTTGAAAATGTCTTTAAATTTCTTGGGTTACAGTTCTGCTCCTCTTTGTTTCCCTTCTATTAATATATTTTGCAGATAATAAACAGTTACTCAAAAGAAAATGAAGATTTATTTTACCTGTTAGTTCAGTGAAATAAATGCTCTCGTGATAATTTCAACCTAGATTAATATTATCCCTCTATTAGGTAGTCAGACCACTAACTCAGGAGAGTCAATGTCCTAGGGGCAGTGAGGAAGTAAAGTTGATGATAGGTGACTAGGTGTTATGTTGGTGGCTGACATTCTCGCTTTGAGCCCTTAAACTTGAAGCTACACTCTGATTACGAGAAAAATGGCCTCATATATTAGACGTCAAAGCAGGGCACGAACTACGTCCTGAATGAAAGTTACCCGATTTTGTGACCTCCTGACACATAGTTTATCTGAGAAGCAACTCTAGTGTTTCCGCTATCCCGTAAATTCTGATTCTGTTTGAGCAGGGGCATTACAAGTCTCTTACATCCCAAGGGCACAGGCGCTTTGCGTGACTTCTCATGTAAAATGAGTGCCTTGCTCCGAAGCACAAGCGAGTATGGCATACAAGTTGCTAAGACATTTGTTGAGTCCTCACAGGGTAGTAGAACACAACTGATTTTAGCAGCAAAGGAAAAATGAGATCTTGTGCAGTACATAAAATAGGTATTCCTTTTCGTGGAAACACACAACTGCAATCATCCTGAACCAAGATGGCTGACTGGTGACTCAGATTACAGGACATTTGTAAGAGCCTTATTGTTGATGGCTGTCCTCTAAAAGTCAGGCATGTAGAATTGGCAGTTTCCAAGTCGGCCTATATTGAGCAATCCATGTCGTTGAGCTCAAGTTTTTCCACCTTTACTATATTATTGACAAGAATACATTGAATAAACAATGAGATGGAGAAAAAAAGAGGCTACAAAAGAGCAGGTGATTGTCTACACCAGATTACTGGGAACTGCCTCTACAATTTATGTAATTTACAGAGCATGTATGTGACAAGCTAATACTCTCAATATTTTGGACCTTTCAGGTATGTCCATCTACCAACAGATCAGTGTCCAAAATATTGTATTTGTGGTCATTTTCTAAAACAAAAAGCATGAAATATTTAACTTGGAGTGCTTTACATTTGTTGGACTGCTTATAGTGAGCTTCAGACACTTGATGAATCTGTTACCTAAAGAGAAAACAGAGTTAAGAGTTAAATTAATGGCCTGGTTTACAGACTGCATACAGTAAGTAGTAATGTAGTTTGACTTGTTAGGAAGAGAAAAATACTGAGTTAACTTCAGTATTTTTGAGTAAAAGGAAGAAATTTGTATTTGATTATAAATATAGGAAAAGTCCTTAGTAGAGTGATGTAATAATTTCAGTTTAGAAACACTGCTGTTTCTTCTTGCTTGATGACAGATTGATTCATTGATTGATTTTTCTTCCCTGCATAAGCTTTCTGTTACTTCTAAAAGAAGAAAGAAAAAAATCTATATGTCTTTATCAAAACTCCATCATAGTCTTTAAGAATAATATTAAAGTAATCACTAAATTTATACAAGACTGGGGTTTATTTTCTCATACAAAGCCTAATCAAAATAGTTTTCTATTATTTCTGCTAGATTTTACAGTAAAATGACTAAAATAATGTTAATTAAAAGCTCTATTGAATTGAAATACAATAACTAATCTAATTTTAAAAATACCCTTGTAAACATATTTACTTCTTATCATGCCAGTCATCACAGGATTTAATCATGTACTTAATAAGAAATTGAATCTTCAGGAAAAAATAAAATTACAGTAAAGATCTCATTATTCTGTACACTATTTCTGTATAGAATAGGCTCATGAATACATGTAAGAGCAGACATCTTCACATAGATTTATGCACATTAGTCCAGATAACTTAAGGAAAATAGAATGCTGAATCCAATATTGATAACAAGAATTCATTATCTCGCACTAAATAAATCAATTTAATTGAAGTTAATATTCTATTTTTAATGAGAATACAAGAAACACCCCACAATAAATTTATTTCTCACCATCAGTTTAAAATTGCTATAGTAACACAAAAAGAAATGAAATATTTTTAAAGTATCTCATTCTAAATAAAATTCAGGTTGAGGAAAAATGATTCCTCTGAGAAATTATAATATACAGATTAAGTTAACACATTCTTAGGAAAATATCATAGAACTTCAGAAAATATTGACTGATCTTATATACAAAGCTACAAAGAAACATGGTTAAATATTATATAAATATCTTTATGACTATATAATTGCTTACATATATTTGATATGAATCTGTTCTCAGCAGGGTACAATTGGGTAAATGAAATTGTTTTAAATTTTATTTTAATGGTACATTTTAGAGATACATAGTGATGTAGATAAAATTCATAACTAAGAGCATACCCAGAATGTTATGTCAGAATCATATTTCAACAACAAACTCACTATTAAGAATAAAACTACACTAAAAGACACATCTGTGATCGATAGCTATAAAATCTTCCACAGGCTTATCCTGGATCCTGCCTTGTGTATTCCAAGCTTTACATACAGTAAAAAATGCCATTTTTCTGGAAAATTTGGGTCACTGACCATCTTAGGTATCTTACAGAAAGTTATGCATGATTACAAACACCATGCTGTTTTGTTATAGGCTGAAACTTAAACCTGAATTGTATCAGTGTGTTGGGAGATCTGAGTAATCAGGAGTGTCACATGCTCTGTGGACCTCTTCAGAGAAGTCTCAGCTTACTTGCCCAAGGAGGAATCCAGAGAATTAATAGCCATGGCTCTTCTATTTCGTGTAAAACCCGCGGCTGTTTCACTCTAGCTGCCTACCTCATGCAGAACTTCTTTTTTTTTTTTTTTAATATGATTTGTTCTTATCCTGCCTTGATTCTTGGGCTGACAGAGTTCATCTCACACTTCTGAAATGGACAGGAGAAATGTCCATGTTCTTCTGATTCTCTTCCTCTTTCTTTTCCTTTGCTTCCCCTTCTTGCTCCTTCCTTTTTCTTCTGTTTCTGAGAAATTCAACCCTAAAACTATTAGGTAGGGTTGAGTAAGGCAGGTTTGGAGAAACATAATTATGGCATAATTAATTCAAAGACTGAAACAGTGTGAGAGCTTTTGATAGCTTAAAGTTTGAGTTCAAATACTTATATCATCATTTTTAGACAGAGAATTTTTGTCTCCATAACAAAACAATTTCCTATTTTATAGCTGCAGAGAAATAAAATAGCAGAAAACTAAATCCAGAGTACAGACTTTTGGTTGCTGACTATAAACTGTGATGACTCATCCCGCCAACATGTCTTACACAATTAGATTAAGAATTCCTTGAGTGTGCCAAATTATTTAAAATACTTTAAATACCCTGACATTTTTAGTATATGTGCTGCCGAAGTGAGCACACCCTGACATTTTTTAAACTCCACCAAAACCACTTTTATAGAGGGAAGAAAATTGCCCACATTTCCCTGGTGAAGCTTTTCTCTACTTGCTTCAAGATGTGCTACTTTAATCCCTCACTCGAGGAAGATTCCTTGAAGGAGGAAGCTCTTAACTCTCCTCACATCTCACTTCTCACTTTTATGAGATCAGTGTGTAGAATCAAATCCAAGATGTGGGGGCAGGGAACTTCCCCAATGTAATTGAGAACATATAGAAGACTTGTTTAAAATTGTGATGATTATTCTGATACTTATTGACAATAATATATTTTGGTATGAATAAACTTTAGAGCCCTTTACTAGGAATTGGAGTAATGGAAGCTAGAGGAATATTGGACAAAATTTGTACTTCCTAGAAATAAGACCTTTAATATCTAGTCCATATAAATAAATAGAGGCCTGATAGTTTGCTACATTGATGAATACAAACCATGAACTAATATTGGGTTCTTTAAAGGAAGTTGAGGCACTAGAAACTGCTTGTGGGAGATGTTCTCTTGAACAACTGATGAATTTCAGATCAGCTGTCATTGCTTCTCACTGAGGAAGCTGGTAGGAGACAATGAAGTTAAAATGGTCTCTCTGATATCAGAGGGAAGGAATGGTAGAGTGACAGAGTCCAAATTAATGACATTTGATTGAGAAAGAAAAAAAGAAGATTTAGTTTACATAATAGTGATAGCTTTGGCTTATTAGTCAGAAGGATGAATGTGATCTCCACATACAGTTAGTAAATTCCTGGGATGCCTAAGATGCAATAAGTGACAAGGGGTGTGACCTAATCAACAGAGACCTATCCAAGGCCACAGTAATTCAGATCATGCTTATATCCCCTTCTTAGAACTGAGTTGGTTTCCACAGTCATTAGAATGAAAGTAGGCTGGTTTTCCTTGAATTAAGGCCCCACCCTAATAGCAAAGGTGTGAAATGAAATCTCTCCAACAAACTTTATTTTGGTGTCTGATTTACACACCCACATTTTGTGGCTTTTAGGAATATTTAGACTATTCCTCATTTTTTTACTTAATACATTTTAATAGAATGCATTCCCATTTCTAAATGTGTCATCTCTGAAGGGAATCATTACAAGAGTATCCCAACATCCCTTCAGTGATCAGAAACTTTCAGGCTTAAGATTTGTCAGAAGGAAAGAAGGGACCATCTACCAAATAGCCAAACATCTACTATCCCACAGTAGTCCACAAGGGCACCTTAAACTGGAGCTAAATGCAGCAATTAGCAACATTTCAGATCGTGTCTCTTAGGTGACAATAGTTTTGTATAGATGTAGAATTTCTGTTTTATGTTAGAGTTTGGATTTTGAGTATCATACCTACGAATAGAAGAACATGGATAATTTGGATGATAAATAAATGGATTATTGGAAGAATTATGCTTTGCCTGTTCATCATAAATTTTCCTATACAAAAAGCACACTGATTTTTAAAGAATTAGCTCCTCACCATGGTACACAGTAGTCCCCTCGTGCCCACAGTTTCAGCTACCTGTGGTCAACTGTGATTCAGAATTACACTCCAGTACAATAAAATACTGAGAGAGAGAGAGACACAGAGAGAGAGAGAGAGAGAGAGAGAGAGAGAGAGAGAGAGAGAGAGAGAGGAGAGAGAGAGAAAATCATGTTTATATAACTTTATTACAGTATATTGTTAAAATGTTTCTATTGTTATTTTACTGTGCCTAATTTATAAATGAAACTTTATCATAGGTATGTTTGGTTAGAAAAAAATAGCACATAGAGATTTTTGACACCATCTACAATTTCAGGCATCCACTGGGGAACTTGGAATGTGTCCCTTGCAGGTAAGAGATGGAGCTTCAGTGAGGAGTCTTGCCTTCCCTAAGAAAGTGAGTGGATATGCACTCAAAGCTGGACATAAGCGTCTCCATCACTAGAATTTAAATTTCCACAGAGAGACAAACTCCCTGAAAGTTTTTGAAGTAAATGTTTCTGATAGTGTGACATTTGACAGATTTGGATTCTGTTTGGACGTTGCTTCTCTGTTTTGCATTTTCTAGCTTCCTGGAATGTGGAAACTCATTTATTTTCATCTCATCATTTGTATGTGCAGCCAGAGCAAAAGAAAATGCATATGTCTAAATATTTACCTTTTGCTCAAGCCATCCTAATTTAATTTATATAGATTCACAAAAGAAATCTAACTATAAAACTTCTTTGAGAAAGCTGATACCAGTCATTAGATTACCAGAAGCTACAAAAAGCAGGATGCTTTTAAAATGTTATTAAAAAGAAAGAAGAAACTATTCAAGAAGCTAGAAGCTATATTCTGTAAAAGTATTCTGTATTCTGTATATTCAGTTTTGTCTTTTTCAGAAAACGGGAATGTTTAAGAAATTAGTTTAACATGGATTCCTTTTGAGAGGCTGTTTTCAGTTCCTGGGTACCCTATTTTGTCTTGTTTTGTTTTGTTTTGTTTTGTTTTGTTTCGTTTCTCATGCCTTCTGTCTTCTTCCTCTTCTTCCTCCATTTCAACAGTAACTTGGCCTCCAGTGAGATTGCTAGGATGACAGCTTAGAAACACAGTTTTGATGATTTATTCTGGTGGCATGAAACTGAACAAAATGATATTCCTCACTCAGTTCACAAGCGTAAGAATAACATAGTCCATTATCAGTTCAAACTTACGAGGTTTTTACAGTATCACTTCAGCTCTTCCAATCAATACAGCAATTAAACCCATAATGAGTTGAAACTATCTTAAGGTTTAAAAAAAATGGAGAAGGGCCCATGTGGGGCTTAGTCTACAGTGTTGCACTTAATAACTTTAACTTACATTTGTAAATTTTTAGTACATGGCTTACTTATTACTTGCAACTATCTGAAACAGAGAATCTTAAAATCCTGGTGACAGAAAATATGCTAACTACCACATAGGTGCACTAACTGTTAGGTGAGCACTCACATTACGTAAAATTTAAAGATAAATGGATCACGGGCTATTATAGGACAATAAGTACATGTGCAGGTCCAAAAAGTTGTGATCAGGGAAGATGAACAATGAAATACAAATAAGATCCTTTGAGGAGCCCAAGGCAAACTTCAGTTTCTCCAGGTCATAGCACCACATTCAAAACTTTCTCCATGTGGATTTCATGAACAATTTTAAAGCCACCTCTAAACAATGACTTCTAACCTGTAGGTTGCAGAATGTGATCTTCAAACTCTCTTAGCTATGGCAGCATTTCAAAGGCAATCCGTGCATCATTGAAAAACAAAAATACTCTGTTGATAAGAGCCAGCAACATGCCCGAATGGCAGTGAGTTGCTCTGACAGAATCTTGATGGCACAAACAACAAGAAAGAGATAAATTAGGCGTTACTTTTCATGTGAGTCTTGCGAACCAGGAAAAAATTTACCACGGAAAGTAAAAGAAAATAAAAACTATGTGAAGGTAATACTTGGGAAAGCATTTTGACTTGGATTTTCAACTTTCCTAGAGTCTTTTGAACATACGGAGTTGTTTAATCAATGCCACTTGTAAAGTTATGCTCTGGAATACTGTAGTCTCTTATGGCTATAAAACAGGAAATGTAACCCACTAAATATAAAATGATAGAAAACAGATCTGGGCTGTATTCTTACCCAATATTTATATATGTTTTCCTAACAGTCCTTAAAAACTCACACTTGGTATACATAGCAAAGAGCAATAACCTGAGCCTAATGAGGATGCAGTGGAAATGAGTAAAACATATAGAAAGAGAATCTTCCAGACCAGTAATAATATATGCTACGGATGAGTTTCCCAATTGATTTCAATGCCTATTTGCTCTTACGTGACATTTTTAATGAAATGAAGCATCAAGAAAAATGGTAGATTGACAGGTGTAGGATGGAGGGGATAAATATAGCCTTAATTTATTACTTAACTTCTCTATTTATTAGTTGAGAGTAATTATTTCTCAAATCCTGTAGCTCAGTAAACATTAACATGTGAAGATGCGTGACACTGTGCATTCGTCGAAGGGGGCTTTGCTAGCTAAACAAAAACAGAAAAAGGACTTAACAGAGACCCAGACTGTGAGTTTTCCTAACGCTGAATATAGAGACAAAACTGGTACCTGAACTGTGTTTCTTAGATTTAGTTTTTGTCTATGACGATATTGTCTAGCCTCAAGCATTGTTCATCTGAGCATTATTTAAATTACTTGCAAAATTGTAGCACTGGTGTGATGTTCTCCCAAATCTGGCCTCTCTTGATTTCTGTCAACTTTGTGGGATGCTGTCTTGATGACCTTTATCTCAACTGACATCTGATGTTTAAAAATGGTCATGTTTTAAAATTACCTCATAACCAAACTAATATGCACACATCGAAATACAAAACCACACACATGTATGTGTACACACATATAATCCAACTACTCACACAAGTTATTGTAAACTTCATGATCTTTTTAACTAACATTTTCTTCTTTAATATTTTCAAACTGATTTCGATATAGTACTCTTACTTAGTGCAGATTCATAACCAATAATCTGTATTATTGTAAAGATAGAGACTGACCTGGGAAACATTTAAAACTTTGCAAGATGTTTTTGTTACATTGAAGTAGAGATAACCATGCCTTTCAAAAACTCCAATGTAAAACGCTTTGATTTAAATCAAATGAAAGCAATTTTCCAGGTTTCTTCTTTAACAAAAACAAGACCACTCTACTTATTTTTCCTTTGTGTTTCCTTGTAAATATACACCAGCTCAGACATCAGCATACCATCAAAAACAAACACATTAATAGCATTATACAGACTCTGATTTGCGTGTAAACCAGTTGAGACACACATTCCCAAGTTTATCACTGAGTGAAGTGTGTTCTGTATCTAAATCTTATTTAGACATACCAGGGAGAGAAACAATACTATATTTCTCCATTCATGTAGCATGTTATTATCTGGAGAATAAGACATATGTAACTGTTTATAGAAATCCAATAACTTTTCACAAATGTCCAGAACTTTCAGGTATAATTACCTTGAAGAAAAGTAAATAGTTGATGTAGAGCATTCCTTGAGGAAAATGATCAATGCCGTGAAATAGAACAGTTGCGGATTTTTTTTAATGAACTTTAAATGTCTAAGACTAGAATAGCAGGCAGACAAAAATCAATTAATGTAAGGAACGACAAAGCAAGCAGAAGTAGATTTAGAGTAAAACTTTTTTCTTCCATAAGACTTTTCTCATGGCATCTCTAACATCCTTATTTCTTAGGGAGTAAATTAAAGGATTCAACATAGGTGTGAACAAAATGTAACATACCGAAGCCACCTTGCGAAGCTCAGGGTTATTTGGAGGTGTGAGATATACAAAGGAGACAGTCCCGTACAGCAAACTTACTACCCCCAGGTGGGAGCTGCAAGTGGAAAAGGCTTTCTTCCTCCCCTCCATGGAAGGGATTTTCAAAACTGTGGAGACAATGTACATGTAAGATACCACAATCACCATTATCGTGGGCAAAATAATGACAACAGCTAAACTAAGTGACACCATCTTATTGATAAAAATATTAGAACAGGAGATCTTTTCAATCGGGTTTGAATCACAGTAGAAATGATCGATGACTCGGGAAGCACAAAAAGACATGGAGAATGTTACACTGATTTGAAGGATAGAACTGACCCAGCCACAGAAATAGGAACCAGCCACCAGCTGGAGACAGACGCTTCTGGACATGCGGACACTGTAAAGAAGAGGGCTGCAGATGGCAATGAAGCGGTCATAGGCCATTGCTGCCAGGATGAAGGCCTCTGTTACCATGAAAAGTGCATAAAGAAACAGCTGGGCCACACAGCCCGCAAAGGAGATGGTCTTTTCCTGAGACAGGATGTTGACCATGGCTTTGGGTACAATAACAGTGCAATAGGAGAGGTCTATGATGGAGAGGTTGCCTAGGAAGAAATACATTGGTGTGTTCAGCCGAGGATCAGTCACAATGATGGCAATCATGCTAAGGTTGCCCAGAAGGACCATCCCATAAACAACCAGGAACAGCAGAAAGAGGAGACTGTGGAGCTCTGGACAGACCCTGATGCCCACAAGAATGAAGTCAGTCGCTTCTGAAAAGTTGTCTCCTTCCTTGTGACCCATGGCAAGTCTCTGCTTCAAGGTACAAGAGAAAGTCAACACAGAAACTTTCCACTCTTACTCATTGAAGAAGACTTTATAGTTGATGTATACAGTTGATCCATTATCCCATTAAGTTTATACACCAGCAAACTAAGGATGATAGAAGTTGATAGATGTTTTGTTGCCTAACGTAACACAACTGGCTCAAAACATAATGCAAAATCAGAGGGAAGTGCTATGTTTTGTGTTTAAGATTAGTGCTTATGTCAAAACATCTGAGACTTTATATCTTTCTAATTTGTCATATGATGTTTCATTTATGATTAAGATAATAATTTAGTAATTATTATCTTAGTAATTTAGTAATTATTATCTTTAGTAATTTAGTAATACTAAAGTCTGAAAAAATCATGGTACTAAGAAAAAGGCATTTCCTTAAATTTTAATTTAACATTTAACATTTATTTTTCTCTTTAATTACACTGCTTTACTGTGGTAAAATGAAGAAGAAGGTAACTGAAAGTACATTCTATAGCAACATGAAATTTCTACCAAAAAGAGCTCTTGCAACTACAAGTAAATTACAAAGAAGCTAATTATTTTACTTAGATTTCTTGTAAAAGGCAGTAAGTCTCCACTAGTTTAGTTTTATTTGAATGCAAAAATCAAGTCTGAGTGATGTATTTGTATTTTTTTATCCTGTGAAATGTGTTGGTTCTTTCTCTATACAAACTTGTCAAGAAATCCATTTCATCTGAAATTTTTCTGAATTTGAGAAAAAATTAAGGGCTTCAGAAGGGACCGATTCAAATGCTGGCTACATAAAAGATTGTATTACTTTAGAAAGCAAAATTTAATGAACTCTTAAGATCTCAGTAGATTTAAAAATAAATATGTATTAATTTCCTAGAAGCATCCAAATTAACTAATTGGATTTGGGTGACCAGTTAGGCACCAAATCTTCTTTGGTTACTGCAAAATATCTCTGCTTTTAATTATAATGCAAAATACACTCATTGTTAATTGTCTCCAGCCAACAATTTCCCAACATTTTCTTCTTTGGTGAGATTCAAACCACGCATCACTCATTCTCCTAATGAATGATATGAATAATAAAAACCAGCAAAAGATCTAGAAAATTTCATTGCCAAACTCGAAACAAGTGGTATAACAGCAATTAAAATGAGAGAGAATGCAAAGTTTCTCTTTGACTCATCATTCTGCTTCCACTGTAAGAAGTTTAATTAGATTTATTTTTCTATGTTATAAAAGTCCCTCAGATTCCAAAGCCTTCCTGACTTTCTTTGCACCTTCCATTTGTTACCTTTCCCCTGGCAACTTTCTCAAAAAAGGGCATAAAATTAATTCATACTAATTCAATTCAATGGAAGCAATGATCAGACTTATGAATAACATTACTTTTCTCAATCTCCATCCTCACTCCTCTGCCCCCCCATATACCTGAAATCTATTGAAGTGAGTTGATAATAATTTGGTTTTAATGAGGGAAGATGAATAATCTTTATAGGTTAAGATATATGAGGGTGGTTGTATTTTATTCCTAAAATAGGCGAATAGAATGAAGGTTTTTAGGAATAAAGTTGATGAGACTGCTTTCAACCATCAGCAGTTGGTTGGTTTGGAATGGGAAAAGAAATTTCAATGTGGAGAATAGCAAGGATTTTTAAGACATACTATAGTCATATAGTCTCTATAGTATAGAGATATCTCCTACAAGATCATGATTTGATTAGCTTGAATGTGATGATCATTTCACGACATGTACTATATTAAAATCTCATTTTATACCTTAAATTGTGTAATTTTATATAAATGATATTGCAGTGAAGCTTTTTTTGAAAGTCATAGGCTTAATACATCTTGTTATTTGGTCTTATTTTAAAAGCAATAAAGGAGTAGATGGGGAAGGAGAATTTCTTTCAAATTCTTAACCAAATCAAGTTACTTTAGGGGCTGGGGATTTAGCTCAGGGATAGAGCACTCACCTAGCAAGCGCAAGGCCCTGAGTTCGATCCCCAGCACCAAAAAAAAAAGAAAAGAAAAAAGAAAAAAATGCTGTACCAACGACAGCAACATATTAATTTGTCAAAAATAATCCCTTTTCATCTGTCTAAACATTCATTAAAAAGTTTAGTCAATATTTTAAGCATTTGGTCGGTATTATGCATTTAAGCATTTGTTCAAGTATTATGTTTGGTATAAATAAAAACACAAAATAATTGAATGTAATACTAACAACATATGCACATGATGTGAAATGTTCATGACAATATATCTGTCTGTAGCTTGTGACTAAATGATCAGCAACCAATAAATACACTTGTGCTTGACCTTTTAAGGGCTACATTTTTTAATTACTAAAATGAAGGTGATAAAAGCTTCAGCTGAGAGGTTCTGTGAGCAGAGCAGCCTTAGTATGGGCAGGTTTGTGAGAGGAATCCTGACACTAAATGATACATTCTGCTCATGATTTTTGATTCAGAAAATTTGTCAATATATCTGCAGGAGGGAAAAGCTAATTCAAACAAAGTAATAGAATAAAGTAATATTCTTTAATGTTTGCATGCAAAACTATAAAAAATATACTATGAAAATGTTTATCTTCATGCATAAAGAATTATAAATAAACAATACTACTTATGAAATAATTGAAATAGAGGTAAGAGAGTATTTTATGGCTGAGGTTGTCAAAACAATAAGATGAGAAAGATTGAGATAATGGAACACACATGTCTAGGCCTACACTACAGACATCAGTTACCACTTTCCCAGTCTGATTTAGCCATAATATTCCTTTAGGTAATGAACTGTCAAGGTTTATTTTCACCTTAATAATCTCTAGTTTTTGACACTGCACATTTTGAAACTCAAAAAAATCTATTTTAGACATCTAGATAATGTTCTTGGCTACCTAACTGAAATAGATGATTGTTTTATAATTGTTCTTACCTGAATTTGTATTTTTTCTGTCTTTGGAACCTTCTCACTTAAAATTGCAGAGTTCCAAATATAGTTATTTGATTCTAAAAAGGAAGATATATTTGAAAAATAAAAACTATTGATAACGATGCCATAGTTAAACATCTCAAATAATGTTTAAATTCCAGAAAAACCACGACTTTCCCAAGTATGGCCTGAAAATGTTTCAGGGTTCCTAAATTGCCTAAATTCACTGTTTCCCATTACCTGTTCTTAAACTTTGCTCTTTCTTTAGTATAATTTTGTTTGAAAATCTGTTGCAGTTATCTTCCTGAATGCATGATAAAGATGATTTACTAGGATTCTGTTTGCTTTCTCAGAGAATTATAACTAGTTTTCTATGAAAATTGAATAAGTGCTAATGAATATATGAAATCAAACTACAAGAAAATCTCTGTCTCCATGCTGAAATTTCACAGGCTTCACAATGAAGATGGGGACAAAATGGAAATTTAAGATGAACAAATAGACTCCTTTATCCCTGAAGGCATACAAAATAGCAGCAGCTAGAATCCTTGGCAGTCTTAGGCTTTTCCAGTCCTTCAAAACTATTTCAGAGAATTGCAGCATGTAGTTTTCAGGACTTTGGAAGACAAAGTTCCTCTGAGGGAGGGATGAAAAATAAGTCAATTATAATTTCATAACTAAAGCAAATTTCAACACCATCCTGTGGGACTACAAGAGGAGCAAATACTAAGTGTGATTTCTTCACTTGTTGAATACTCTTGGGACAATCACAGTTATTTTGGACAAGACTCCTTGTTAAAACATTTTTTTCTTTATATTAATCTAAAATTTCTCTGTAACTTTCGCCTCCTTGATGGCCAGAGCTCCTACTCAATGCTCTGTGTTCTGAAGCTACACTAAAATGCTTCTGTTTTATCCTCTGACATCTTTTCAAGCTTTACGAAGACTTATTGGCCCATAATCATTAATTTCTGGATTTTACATAATTAATTTTTATTAGGATCTTCTTTCCACAGCAATCAAAAAATTTCTATCTTGCTAATGTCCTTGTTTAAAAAAAAATCTATTGCTACAATTTCACATCAGGCCGGATACAATCTGTCCAGTTGTGTTATCACTGCCTACTTACTTGCAATTAGTACTTCGAATTTGCAAAGCTAAGAATCCAGACAACTCTATGAGCTTTTCATACTCTAGCTACACATATATGCTCTTCACAATATTACTTCATAACATGCATTTCCAGTTTCTAGTCACCTGCCCTTCCCTTCTGCCTATAATCAGCCTTAGGATACTACTCCTATTGCCTAAGGAGATATTGGAGTTTCTAGACTTCTTGATGTTATTTGTGCATTCTTTTATTGATCTGAATATCTTTCCTACATTTTTATTTTCAATTCTATATTGAAATCACTTATTAGTACCACTAAAAGCACTGCTATACCTTCCCCTTTGTGCTATGCCTTTCCCTTTGTGTTATCATTTATTGTCATAACTTAAAATATTAGAAATCGAACTTCTTCTGTCTAATTTGAAACCTCCACGAGACCAGCTGCAATGCCTCATGGAATATCCATTCATCTTGCTCGGAGTAGGCTCAGTATCCAGGTTTGGGTTACCCTTCGTGCTCTCCTTGAGTCCAGCTCTAACTCTCACCAACATCCAGGATTCATTTCCCATCTCCTCAGAATTCCACTGCCTGCTACTGTAGACAATGTAGACGTCATTCTTCACACCCTTTTTAATACAATTATAGCCACACCCTCATGCAGTAGCACCTATTTACTCTTTGATCATTTCACGCACGCTATTTGGTATTTCCATCTTAATTTCTATCTGCTTTAGGATAGAATGAATTGCTCTGCAAGATCCTATAATACCACGATACAGGATACATCGTAAATGTTCACCTTGTTTTAACTTATTGACTGTATTTATAGATCTTTATTTGAAAAGTCATTTTAGAGTAACTTACAGCACAACCCGTGACAAAATGATTAAGTTTATTAAAATTCAGTTCGTGCCAAGCATTTTCTAAACATTTTACAGGGACTGAATCTTTTAATCCTAAAAACTGTTTTTATACACTAGCTCCAGCTTCTTGAGTTCTATTTTTGTCATCGTGGAGATGATAAAAGAGTAATGCAGAGAACTACAATGCCAACGGTTAGGGTCAAATTTGCATCCGTAATTCTAGATTTAGAAAAATTACTCAGCCATTTAAGAATTGTATAATGTTTATAATTAGTGGAATAAAGATGGCAATATCACAGAAAGCCAAAGAAAGAACTAACTTCATATATATTCTCCAGAATGTTTACTACTAAGTAGCTCTGAGTATGCCCATTTTATATACAGCAAACAGAGGTGTATTATTTTTCTAACTTTCTACTTGTCTGAGCAGCAAGAAATGCCTACTTGAATATGTTAGTTGCAAAAAATGAACAAACAAAACCTCGAGATAATAGAATAAATGGCATTCACTTAATTTGAAAAGAAATAAAATTTAGTTCTGTGCTGCTACATTCAAATTGACATCTAATGTGACAGGGCCACTGAATTGTAGTAAATATAAAAGACAAACGGCATAAACACCATCTCTTGCACATAATAGGAAGTTATGAGAAATTTATATAATTAACAGTCCACATTTGCATCCATAATTCTAGGTACTTGGAGTAAAAAAACCAATGAAAAGACATTCATAATAAAAAATAATGTAACAAACTAATAAATGGTTTTAAACTAAGTTTAAATCTGCTATATGCTACGTAAGTTCCTTAAATTAAGAAAATTATCTACACAGATATATAGGGAAATATTAATGATAATAGTATATCTTAGGAAAATAAATTTAGATGCATAATTTGTATTTTACATTTGAATAGCAATAATTTTGGTGGGGCGTCCTGCAGATAGAACTCAGGACCTTTGAATAGCAATAACTTTTTACCTAAGAAACTATTCATTTAATAGTGTAGCAATAAAGTGCTATTTAAAAAGTTAATAATTGGCATAGATTTAGATCTTTCTTGGCACATTTGTCCATGATTTTGTCTACAAATAAATATAGATCTATAGATCAAAAGGTAGGATTAGGATGTGAAGCTAGTTGCCATAATAGATATTTCAGTTGTATATACAGAAATTATATTTAGCACATATACAAAGTAGATGGTACACCATGTGTAAAATTCACAAAAAGACGGGTGAATGTCTGTCTTACAATTTATGATACATTACATGTCTACGGCTTATCAGACAGAGGACCCCCACAGTAGGACAAGAAGACCACACTCCAGTCCTCTGTCTTTCCCTGGAAATTCTTGTCTCACATCTTTCTAACCTTCCATCATTAAAGTACAGGAAAGGGGGAATAGAGATTCTTATTGGAAGAATACTGTTAGCAGTGTTATCATCACTGCTTTCTTGCTAGTTAAATCTTTTAAAACGACTATTTCACTCCTGAATTTTGTGTAAGTTCTTTAAAATCCTTCCTAATTTCTGAATCTGTGTTCATAATGCTGCCCTTGGTGATGAGTTACCTGATCCTGCCTCAGCAGTCAGTAATAGTGCTATGGTATGAACAGCTTCACTATTGACTGGCATCTGCCGGAACTGGTTTTAAACCGTGATGTTCCAAAAGTATTTCATCTGAAAATCAATGTCTACATCCTAAAACATCAGTTGTGTCTAACACCTGTATTCTTGTGGATAACACCCAAAATCAAGATTCTTAATTCAATTTCATCTGCATTTTTGAGAGAGAGAGAGAGAGAGAGAGAGAGAAAGTGAGAGAGAGAGAGACAGTCTTGCTACATAGTTCACGCTGGCCTCGAACTCCCAGTGATCTCCCTGCCTCAGCCTCCCCAGTGCCGGGATTACAGGCGTGTGCCACCACACCTGGCTGCATTTTTAAATAAGAAAAGATAACGAACTTTAGAGACTGTTTTATTTTTATTTATTTATTTATTTGTTTGTTTGTTTATTTATTTATTTATTTATTGGTGCCGGAGATTGAACTCAGGGCTTTGTGCTTGCTAGGCAAGCATTCTAACCACTGAGCTAAATCCCCAGCCCCAAGAGACTGTTTTATAAACTGAGAATTCTTTTTTAAATTATCAAGACGCTATCATTTTAGTCTTTGAATCTGAGGTTATAATTTACATTGAATAAGTCCTTTAAAAGAAATATCAGAAAAGGAGGATAATAGAAACAGTTTTGTAATTAGTCATTAAGTAGTTGTGACATCAGTGGAGATTTCTCAGGTTTTCCAGTTTTAGAAGTTAAAAGAGATGAGTTAGGATGAAAAGTCACCGGCTGGCTGTCAGGTTACTGTAGTCTCTGAATCATCTGGGGTTTCTGAGTGTAAACTCTACGCAGAGAACAAAACACATCTGATCATTAGTGCCCTTAAAACTTCTGTCCTTGAAGTTTTAACATTTGCAAGTACAACTTAAAAACTTGCTTCGTTATCAGTCCTACCCAACAAGCCTACAGTCTCCCCTCTGGGATTTATTATACTCCTCCCGTCTTCAGGCAGAAAACAGTTGACGTTAACATTTAAATGTAATGAATTTCTGAGTAATTTTTTCTGCTCCATCTGGCAGGGGGCCTTACATACACAGGTTGTAGTGGATTTTGTTGCTGTCATAATTAAAACTGTTTCTTAACTGTCATTCTGAGAATAGAAATAAAGAGTTTGACCACGATTAAATATTGTCTAAGACTCCAGTGTGCTAATAACTTCCTCACGTTTGTTTCTCTTCCACAAAGCTCCTGGGAACAAAGTAGAACTACATGCTACTTAGGTAAATAGACATTTCTTTCAACCCCGGAGTCTACCACAACCTCATGCCTTTGATCGGAGACATGACCACACAGAGATGGGAATATTCTTAAATCAGCTATGATGATTCAGAATTTACCAGAATTTAATGCATTATGTACAAAAACGATTTTAAAAAATAGTTCACAGAAGACAGTATAGTTTGGGGGGTGGTTGTTTGTCTGTTTTGTTTGTGGTATTTTGGATTTTGTGAGACGGGGTCTTGCAACGTAGTTCAGGCTGGCTGAGAACTCACTATAGCCCAGACTGGCCTCAAATTTATCCTTCTTTGTGGCAGAGTAATATTCCATTGTGTGTAAATACCACACTTTCTTTATCTATTAATTTGTTGACGGCCATGAAGGCTGCTTCCAAGATTTGGCCATTATGAAGTGTGTTGCTGTAATCATGGATATGCATGTAACACTGTAATATTATGCTGTAACACTTTCAGGAAGATACCTAAAGGGGGAATAGATCGGTTGAATAGTATTTCTACATAGTTTTCTGAGGAAATTCCATACTGATTTCCATAGTGGTTGTACCTAGTTTCCCACCAGTACTGTAGAATGGTTTTTTTTTCCTCACAGGTTTGCCAACATTTATTGTTATTTGACTTCTTGGTGACGGTCATTCTTTCTGGAATACAATGGAACCTCAGTGTTGCTTCATTTGCATTTATCCAATGGCCAGAGATGTTGAACACTTCTTCGTGTATTTATTGGATATTTCTGCTTCTTCTGAGAAGTGTCTATTCATTTCAGTTGCCCATTTTTTGACTGGGTCTTTTGTTTTTTGGGAAGGGTCTAATGTTTTGAATTCTTCATATATTCTAGATATGAATGCTCTGTGTGAGGAATAGCTGGCAAAAATTTTTTTTACCATTCCGTGTGTTGTCCTTTCACTCTATTGGTTGTTTCCTTAGCTGTGCAGAAGCTTTTTAATTTGATATCTTCCCTCTTGTCAATTCTTGGTACTATTTCTTATGCCACTGGGGCACTGTTCAAAAAGTTCTACGCTTCTGTCCTCAAGTTTTTTTTATTTTATCTTCCCACAATTTAAGTGTTTCATTTTAACATTTAGGTCTCTGATCCATTTTGATTTTAGTTTAGTACATCATGAGATATGTGGAATCGATCTTCCGCATGTGGCTAGCCAATTTTCCCAACACCATTCATTAAAGAGGCTATCTTTCACCCAGTTTATGTTTTTGGCCCCTTTTTTAAAGATCAAATAGCTGAATTGCTTGGGGTTATTTCTGTACACTCTATTTTGTTTAATTGATTCTCATATCTGTTCTTTTGCCAATACTATGTTGTTCTTATCACTCTCACTTTGTAATGTAACTTCAAATCTGGCACTGTGATGCTTCCCAGCTTTGCCCTTGGTTCCCAGGATCGCTTTAGCTTTCTGGGTCTCTTCTGATTCCATATGAATAGTAGGATTTTTATATATATAGTGCTGTGAGGAATGTTGTTGGTATTTTGATTGGGATTGTGTTAAATGCTTATGTCAGTTAGGGAAGTGTGGTGGATTTATTGTGGTCAGCTTGAGCACGAACACCCAGCTGGACTGAGTTGGTGTTGTTCTGGGTAGAGGATCCACCTGAAGCTTATTGCCAACACAGTATAAAGGAGAACGGGAGCAGAAGATGGCGGGCTGTTTCTCAGGAGAAGCTCTGCGTCGGCTGGTTCTCCTTCTGTTCTCATCACAGAAGGAGGTCGGGGCCTTGCTGTCATCGAGGATGGTTGCTGTTGCTTCAGGGGAGCTCTGGTCTTCATCTCTGCTGTGAGCATCATATCCTTGTTCCAGTATAGATTTCTTCAGTCTTTTAGTGCAGACACTGACATACATGAGACATTGCCGTGGGCTCCCAGCCCTTGATTGGATCTTTTGCGTCTCTAGTGCACAGACAGATATTCTGCGTTCTTCCTGCATTTGGCTTGTGTGTGTGAATGTTGTAATGTGTAAACATCCTGTATCAAATCTGCTCTCTTGCAAACCATTGACTCTAGAACAAAGTAACTAATGCAGGAAAATGCCCATTTTTCCTATGTTGGTTCTGCCTATCTAGGAACAGAGAATGTCTTTCCATTTTCTGACAGTCTCTTTGATATCATTTTTCAGAGAATTGTAGTTTTCATAGAGGTTTTTCACTTTTTTTGGTTAGATTGATTCGTAACTATGTAATTTTTCTTGATACTATTGTGAATGGTATTGTTACCCTCATTTTTTATCAGCGAGCTCATTAGTAATGTACAGAAATGCTATGGATTTTGTGGGTTGATTTTGTATCCTGCTACACTGCTGAGTTTGGTTATTAATTCTAGGAGTCTTTAGATGAAATCTGTTTCAATTTTACTATGTAGAGGATTGCTATGTCTGTAAATAATACTTCGATTTCTTCCTTTTCTAGACATACCCTTTTACTCTTTCTCTTGCCTGATTGCTCTGACTAATGTTTTGAGTTCTATGTTGAGCAGGAGTGGTGATAGTGGGCATCCTTGTCTTCTTCTGGATTTTAGAAGAAAACTTTCGGTTTTTCTCCAACATCAATATGATGTTGCCAGCAAGTTCCTCATAAATGACTTTTACCAGATTAAGTCCTTCTATACCTATTTTCTTCAGTTTTTTAAATTACGAATGGATGTTGGATTTTGCCAAAGGCTCTTTATGCATCTACTGAGATGATCGTGTGGTATTTTTTGACCTGGCTTCTATTTATGTGAGGTATTGTATTTATTTATTTGTGTATATTGAACCATCTGCACATGCCTGGAATGAGTCCTGGTTGGTCATGACGTATGATCTTTTTGATAAATTGTTGCATTATGTTTGCTAGAATCTTGTTGAGGAGTTTTGCATCTGTGATCATTAAAGAGATCAGCTTGTAGGTCTCTCTCTCTCTCTCTCTCTCTCTCTCTCTCTCTCAGATCTTTGTCTGGTTTTGGAATCAGGATAATTCTAGCTTCCACGTATGACTTTAAGAGTACTCTTTCCTGCAGTATTGGGATCCATCGAGTCATTATTTTCTCTGCCTAGCTTCATAGTGTGTGGCTTTGTGAGATGCCCCCGCTGTTCCAGAGACCCCCTCTGTTCATATATCCCAGACTGTGGCAACCATGGAGGCTGAGGTGTGTCCTCGCTCACGTTGATAGATGGGAAAAGCAATTAGCCTTCTGGGCTCTGCTGGATGTAGGCTGTGGGACAAAGGTTCAAGCGGACTGTTGGATTTAATGCCAGCACTTTTAGATCCGGCACCTCTAAAAGCCACACTCACTGAGCTTCTCACGTGGAAGGCAAGGCCTGTGTCCTTCCCAGCCTGAGTTCAAACTTCTCGGGGGGTCTGTCTAGCACACATCTCTCTGCAGCTGTCTCCCGTAACTGTCTCTCACTGTCTGTCATCTTGTCACTGTCAGGGGGTAACACTGGAAAGGCTGAAGTAGGCTTGTTGCATAGCTCCTCTGTGGCTCAATGTTAAACAGCCCCTCCCTTCCCACATGGAGCCTGCTTAAACTCTCTCTTGCAATATGGCAGAAACCGAACTGGGTTTCTTCTCCAAAACTCTTATCATCCTGTGAAGCAATCATTTTCAGGTAAAAGCCTGAACTGGTTCTATAGTTTACAGCAGCTGGTAGCTGTGTGGTTTTCTTGTTGCTAGTGCTGCTGTCAGGTCTATACTGTCTCCCTGGGTCTGCTGGCTCTCCAGGATTGTCTTCTCTCTCTGGGCATCGGCCTCATCCGTGATCAGGTTAGTCAGTTAGCTGGTGCCTCTTCTCTCCTGGGGCACTGACCTCACCCATGATCCTTGCTGTTGGTTGGGTGGTACCTCTGCTACCCCATGCTGAGAGGAAAAAAGTGCAGAGCTGGCTTGGAGTTGGTGGCTGAGTGCAGCCAGGTGCAGAATCCATGAGCGTGGAGTTGGCTGGAGGCGCCTGCCTCATGTGTTTCCCTATCAAGGAACTGCTATATGTTTTTGAGTTTTGTGTGTGTGTGGTTTGGGATTTTTGTTTGTTTTGAGAATTATCAGAATAATTTATTGGTCTCAGAAGCAGAAACACATATTTGAGAAAGGGCACATTGAGTTAGGCTCTGAAAGTGTTGGGTTATAGTAGATTTTTTTTTCTTTAAATTAGTTGCCTGCTTTTAATTTCCCTTTCCTAAATGTACACCCACTATTCTTTATTGAAATAAACTTTTTCTTTTAGAATAGTTATAGATTTACTGACAAACTGCAAAGATAGTACAAAGAGGTCCTCCAAACTTCATGCCAAATTTCCCATAGTGTTAACTGCTCATATTAAGACTGCCAAACCCGAGGAAGTCATTCTATTGTTCTATTACCCACTTGCGTCTGATGGAAGATGGGTGAAATCCCTCCGTTAGATCTTCCTTCCTTTACCCCTAGTTTTACCCTACTGTGTCAGTGGACTTGTCCTTAAAGAGATGTTACCATGCTACTTAGCGTGTTTTTCAACAACAAATTCAATTAAGACAACTTAAGTGGATTTCAATATACAATAGGAATAATTGGGTAGGAAAGAGTTCTAGGAATTATACAACTGAGCCTTAACTAGTTGTTTTCCTCTCGTGGATTGGTATGTGATGTCTTCAGAAAAGCTGATATTGGAAGGACAGGAGACAGATCAGGTGATAAGAAGATGAGAGGGCAGTAGGAGGTGCAGGATGTAGGCAAAGACAAAGAAGACTGAATGGCCATGTGCATGAGGAGGGGTGAGAGGCCAGGGCCAAATACTGTGACTGCCATTCAGGCCAGAGCAATTAAGAACACTTTTTAGATCATTTGCTGCATTTCATAGGCCACATAACCTCACCCCTCTGTTGAAGCAGGGAGTGTTACTGATTTTAAAGTCGGAGGAAAGGAAATCTCGTGTCTTTTTATTGGAGAAAAAAGAGTTTCCAAAGTTACAGAACAAATCAGACTACTTAACCATGTGGTGGATTCAAGGTGAGCATTATGACAATTTACATACATTTATGAACGCTGTCTAAATGCAGAGAACATAGAACTAACTTTCAAAAACTGGTACGACTTCTTGCTAACCACAATTTTTACTAAATACATTATTTTGAAGCTCCTAGTTTATAGTTCCAAAGAAGTTTAAGATCAAATGGGCTTTCCAACCGATTTATACAGTAATTTGAAGTAACCATAGACTTATCTTCTGGTATCAGGTATACACTCTGTCCAGTTCAAGAAGCTGAAGATGTATCCTATTTTTTCATAGTTTTAAGTTGAGAGTGCCTAATTAAATCTCTTGGCAATCTAGTTCAAACATCTGCAAACTGTTAGTACAATTGCTATTGCTGACTAATGTCTGTTTCTTAATACTTCTAAATTGCCATTTAATTTGATCCTTCTATTATAAAATAGAACCATTATTGAGTATAATTATAAGTCATTTGAAATTGCAAACTAAAAATGAGAACAAATATGTAATTATCTCTCAAAGATTTTCAGATATATTAAATTTACCAAGTAAAATAAAATGAGATAAACAAGCTTAAAAATAATAAGTGCAAAAAGTATACTTGTTATAATGGAAACTGGATTTTAAGACACATATTGCAAACAATGACTTTGGTAATCTATACTTGTAGTATAGATGGTTAGATATTTCAAACTATTTTTACCAATTGGTACTGAATTATTTTCTTTAATCATTGCTATTTATGTTCACCATTTTCTACTATTCACTTAATATTTAAATTATATATGCTGTTTCTGTGTTTTTAATGTTTGTTGTGTCAATATTATACTTTAAGAAGGACATTTATATTTTACAAGTAGTATCTTTGTTGTCATATTGATATAGTACTCCTGATTCACGCATATATTTTCAGATGCAAACTATAGGTCTTCAAGTCTCTAGCTATGATAAAATCAGCAGAAATTCTTTCTAAAGAAAACTATTAAGCATTTATTCATTGATATTTTTCAGATGGGTATTACAGAATAAAATTGTAATGTTGATGAAGTAGCTGTTACAAGAATGGGATGTTATAAAAGATGTAGTGTTCCATGCATGTCTGCATACTTCCATTACATCAGGATATAGCAACACATTTAATCAGTTTTTGAAAGATCCCATATTTATACAGTGTACATAACTCCTTTCAGAGGTTAAAAAGCAGAGGTAAAAGAGGGTGGAATTGCGGATAGCAGAGGAGGAATAGCTGTGTTAATACACTCAATGAAAATGGGCTTCTCTTCTTTTCTTATGTATTGCCACTAAAAAAATTCTTTAGCCAAAGACTACTTCAATATTTTTTCTCACAGAAAAAAAGTGTGTTATGTAGTATTCTGAATGTGGTTCTATATTTCAAAAACAGATTTTATTCATTCATCCTTACTGATATTTCCAAAAGTCAATTAATATTATTTCACCACTTTCTGCACTTCAACTACAAGCATTCTTTCTGATTTGCTTTATGGGTGTTTACTGTACCAAGTGGGGTTACTTCTAAAACACTGAAAGTCATTTGACCGATATAATCACAGGGGACACAGTGGAAGGGCATGTGGAGAATGCGGACTAAATTAATCTGGAGAAAAAAGCTTATAATTGGATGGGAACTGAGGCATACAAGGGACTGAAAAGCAAAACCTATACAAGAGTCAGCTTGCAGAATCTAGCCTTACTGAAAGCTGCTTTTGCAATGTGTGAACTTTAAGAATTTTCATTTTTCCCATTTTCTGTAAATTTAAACTCTGATAGGCAGTACCATGTAGCCCAACTTTTAGGTATTTCCTTCTCCTTTACTGGGGATGGCTAGATCCTTCATTATGACCTTATCTAGTAAGGAAAGAAAAAGTTTTCCTTTCATGTGCACACCCCAAATTTTAACATTATAGAACTATGTTCTAATATTACTGAAAGATTTTGCAATGTTTCACCATGCCATTCACACAGAACAGAGTAAAACTAATCTCTTATTAGTAAGGAGCCAATAAAACAAAAATACAAAAATTCTACGAATTCACAGAAAATGATTATGGAAACCCCTGCATATTTTTCTGTAAGATTCTCTTTTACAAAATGCTAATTACAGAGTGTTTTTGGTACTCTAGAGTAGTGTACAGAAAGCTACAGTCTGTAGTCTATTCATTTCCTAATTTTCTAATACCTATGGCTGCTTTTGTACTACAATTGCAGAGTTGAGAAGGTAAAAGAAAAAAGTTTTTGTTTTTTTTCTTTTTTTCTCTTTGAATATATTTGTGTTGGTTCTAGCACCTGGTGGGCAAACCCCTCTGTGACTCTCACTCTTAAGAAAGTCCCGGGTTGCTGGAATCTTTTAGTACCCTTTTTCCTCTACCTTGAAATCATAGATGATGGTATGACTCTCTGCTCTTGCTAGACTCTGTGTTACTTCAACAGCCACTATTTTTTTTTTCAACTCTCCCATTAACTGTTACTTACTCTCTCTGTTAACTTTCCTCTAATACCTACATGATGGATTTAGAGTGGAAGTAAGAAAAGAGGCCCTAAAAGCATGAGTTGTAATGCATTCAAATAAAATTACTGACTATCCCTCTGTAACATAAATAAACAAGAAGATTCAAGAATTTTGCATCCAATTGTCTGTACTGTGTAAAATTTTAGTTCTCGTGTCCTTGAAGGAGCCCTTTCAACTTTCCCAAGGTCCGATAAGTTTACTAATTAATATTTTTCTCTCACTTTTTTTTCTGCATTATGATGAGCAAGCCTGTTCATCTCCAGTGAATATATTGTAGAGGGATCGCCCACTAGGTTGGCTTCGCTCCCCAGGAGAGGATTTCTCTCAGGACTCACCGCAGGCCTCTTTGTTAATTTAACCAATGAAAAACTGCAGTCAACTAAAATACAATAATAACATTTAAGCCACAATTTTAGCTGGTGTTCGTTCATGTTAGAAAATTTCAGTAATGATCCAGAGATCAAAAAAATGCAACCTGTATTTCCAAAACACTTCCTGTTAAACAAAGGTTTGCTCTTTTTCTTTCTTGTTTTAGTCTTTTCATGAATGAACTTGAGCTGACATGTCTAATAATGTTTATTAAGGTAAGAATAATTCTTGGCAACACTTCATATGTAATTTGTTCACTTGCCATTCTCCTTTCTTTTAGATAGATTTAGTTATATTTATTAGCCTTTTTCAATATCCCTATTGGAACCAGAGACTTCTTAATGTAAAACATGAATTTAAGGAAAACATGCCGTTTTTTAAGTTACTAGGTTCCACTACAGGTTATTTTCGCCATTCCTCTACCTTAAAAAACAATTGATCACTATATCTGTAAACCTTTGTTTTCAAGAAAGCTGACTATTGAACCTAGACCAACTTGATTCTAATATACCTCCAAGGGTGCAAATTGCCTTAAGAACATATAAAAATTAATGAAACCATTTATAATGATAACAAAAAATACCAAAGGTATTATAATTACTGTGGCAATTTATAATTTAATTCATTCGTTATATCACATATGTTAACATATCTAATTATAAACTCATGTAATTGTACAATTACAAAAGATGTTTTTATATGATGTCATTTATTGAATTGTTAGCCAATTTTCTTTTTCATTTATGATATTAAACCAGTGTGTTGCTTAATCTCAAACTCTAAGCCACTTAAATCTGGTTTTTGCTGTCTTAATTTTCAGCTTCATAAAATTAAAATAAAAATTTTTGCATTCTCTACCTTCCACTGTATTTTATCTAAGAATATTTTGCGGTCAAAAGAGCATGTTTCAAGTATAACTGAAACTTATGTAAATATGCATTTCTTCCTTTTATTGTTTTCATTTGTAGCTGTCTTTAAATTGTACTGTTTGCCTTCTAATTTTCTATGCATTTATATACTGTATTTCCATTTCTAATTAAATTTCTTTCAAAAAGAAAAAATTATCTTTGTCCAAGATTTTAAAAATTTTCATTTGCATGTCTGTTCAAAAACAGAGAAAGGGAAAAGGAAGCTTGGAAGACACAGAGAGAAAAAGTTAGTGAGGAAGATAAAGTCTGATTTCATTGTGTTTAGGAAATACAAGCAAAAAACGTATGATTTTTAGGAACTTAATTGTGCTGGTAGAATTTATAAAGACAAAAATAGCTGAAGAAATCATGATACAAGGTTAATGGATCTGAAGGCTTCTTTCTAATAACATAAGAAAGACAGATGTAATGTTATATGTTATTTTTACCTAATACATTTTTAAAATAAAAAACTTAAAATGAGACTATCAAATGAACTCAATTTTCATTCTAAAATTCTGAAATATATTCAGTAGATTATATCTTTTATAAGTAGATTATAAAGTCTCTGAGAGATATCTTCCGTAAGGGTGGAAATTTTAAATGGAAGTAATCTGATGATAAAGGCAAGAAAAAAATGCAAAAACCAAAACTTTCATTTTCAAATGTTTTCCCAAAGTCTGCAAGCACTATCCACAGATTAGTGTCTAAAAAAACTTACCACTGAGATCAAACTCTTCAGTAAGAAGACTTTTCCAAAAAAGTAATCCATTATTTATATTCACTGGTATTTTATGAGAACAAGATGATACATTTTCTTCCATGCTTGCCCACCAGTTCTTTTTACTAAAATGAGTATTCTAATCACTTAAGTCTTTCATCTTTACATCCTCCAGTTCTGCCCATATCTTAGGGATGAAGAGGGAGCTGAATAGGAATTACTCAGCGGTGGCCGAATTCATTCTGTTGGGATTTAAGCTCCCTCCAAAGCTGCAGACCCTCCTATTCTTTTTGTTCTTGGTGATCTACATGGTCATCATAGTGGGAAATGTCAGCATGGTCATTGTCATTATGATGGACTCTAGACTCCAAACGCCCATGTATTTCTTCCTCAGAAACTTGTCCTATTTAGATCTCTGCTATTCCACGGTTATTGCACCCAAAACTTTAGCCAATTTCTTGACCAATGAAAAGAAGATTTCCTATAATGGCTGTGCAGCACAATTTTTCTTCTTTGCCTTGTTTGTCACAACTGAAGGCTTTCTTCTGGCTGTGATGGCCTTCGATAGATTCTCAGCCATTTGCTGCCCTCTCCTGTACCCTGTGCACATGTCGCACAAAGTCTGTGTTCAGCTGGTAGCTGGAGCCTACATCTGTGGATCTATCAATGCCATAGTGCAGACCAGCTTCACTTTCAGTTTGAATTTCTGTCAAGAAAATAGACTGGACCACTTCTTCTGTGATGTCCCAGCGCTGATCAAGATCTCCTGTGTTGACACCCTTGTGAACAAGAGTGTGCTGTTTACCCTCTCTGCTCTTATCATTATCAGCACTACAGTTACCATTTTGGTTTCCTATGTGTATATTCTCTCCACTGTCCTGAAGATCCGTTCTGCCCGAGGCAGGAATAAGACCTTCTCCACCTGTAGCTCCCATATAGCAGCCGTGAGCTTATTCTACGGAACTGTGTTCTTCACATATGCCCAGCCTGGGGCCATCTCTTCACCAGAGCGAGGCAAGATTGTAGCTGTGTTCTACACACTTATAATACCAATGCTGAACCCTCTAATATACAGTCTGAGAAACAGAGATGTGAAAGATGCTGTGAAGCGAATATTATGTGGAAAACTGGTCCTCTCCGTGACACGTATAAAGCCATTATAGAGTGAAAAAGTTTGTTTTCTAAGGTTTCTAGTCACTCTTGTTCTCCTAAAATTATTACGACAAAGACATTTTTATGTGTGGTAACAAATATATTTTTGTTTTATAAAATAATATTTCTAATAATAGAAGTACACACATCATTATTTTATTTACCTAGAATATATGGCAGAATGTATGTCCTCAATTTGTGATATGGTAATTATATTTTCTTTTAATTTTGCCTTAAAAAGCAAACATTAGATTTTTACCTCACATAGTCTTTAAAATAATATATCTTTATATATTTTTTACAAGGTAGTTTTATCTTTTTTACAAGGTGAGATGCACTGCATTAATGGCAAAATGGAATGTAATAGCTACATACAACACTTTTGAGTTAAAGTTTTAATGTTTCCCACAGATCAGACTTATGTTCTGGAAAGTATCATCCCTGGAGGTACCACATCAATTAACAGGGAACTCACATAGGACATTGTAGCGATATCATTCTGCCAAATATCATTTCCTCATTCTCTTCTTAATATAAAATATTACATTATATAACTGATACATCAAGAGTCCATACTTTACATTGTTTTTATCACTACTTTTTAAATGAAAGTGAAGAACTCAATCTTAGTTTCGATGCAGAATTCTATTATCCAAATATATCCAAATACATATTCCAATGTCTATGGAATTGTCTAGAAATAAAATTGCACAACTAATCTTAAATGGAAGTGTTGACGTAGGATTGGTGAAGGAATATAAATTTGGCCCTTCTGTCATTACTGGTATAAATATTTTCATTCTATTTTCTTTTAATATTTTCACAATTTTGGTATAAAGCAATAGAACATTTGTATGTAATTATACTTATTGGTCTCTTAAAATGTATTACATATTCAGTAAGACCCTACTTAGTGTGAAGGACACGTTCTGAGGTGTCCCAGCACTATACGAAATAGCGTTAAACAAGGTCATCTTAACAAATAAGTAGTGGGAACAGGTGAAACAGAATAGAGATTAAGAAAATTTATCAATTTTCTTTGTTTTATTACATTACTTATATACATTCTTATTGCTAAAAACAATTTTAATCCACAAAACATTCATAAAAATCTAAAAAATTCAAAAAAAACCAATTTATGTTTTTGATAAGAAAGGTTCTTCTTCCTTGGAAATTTTTGTTTTTTGTAATGAAGCCCTGTGACATCATTTGCCTTTTCTCATTTCACTGAGCAAGCAGTTGTCGATAGCACATCATACCACAGTGAAATCTCAGATTTTACTGTACTTTTACGTAACCACATAATACCAAAGCAGCATTAAGCAGAGCAATATTAACTAGGGTCCTACTGTACTCACCTACTCCAAACCAGACATTTTAAATGCTAACTTTTTACATATTATATTTAAATCTTACTACTCGAGGTGAAGCACTTGCTTTAAAAATGCACTCCAAATGATAAGCACATCCGCGTCAGATCAGGACCAAAAGTTAGGCTTTCCATTTCCCTTCCTCTAAGTGTCATTCATGTCCCATCTCATAGCAGGGTTCTTTGGTTTTTAACGGGTATTAACGATTGAATTTAAGTAGAAGGGGAAGCACTAAACTCTCAAGACTTTGTGGATCCTTATTCTAGTTCAATTTGACACTCAATTCTAACTAATTAATGTAAAGTGGTTCACGTTTTTAATTTTCATTGTTACTTCAAGCAAATAAGTCTCACAACTAATTCATGATAGAAACAACAATAAAGCCAATGCAGAATCAAGAAATTATGGGTCTTCTCAATAATTATTCAGTGGGGCTCAAAGTACAAAATTCCTAATAAATAATAAGTTATTCCCTGTTTTGATTATGCAGTACATATATAACCCTCAAATCACACTTATGGTGAAGGAACATTATATTAGGTGTATAATTTAAATTGATAAATTAGAAAGTTCATCAGTTTTATCTTAGAAAAACTGCCTCGTGCTGGGCAAAGCTGGAGTACAGAAGTTTTTCACTCCCAAAGCCATCCAAGCGCCGTAAAAATTATGTGCCAGAGGTTCGTGAAAGTTTTATCATCTGTGAATTTTAACATTGTAAATGAATTTGTTGTCTTAAACATATTCAAAATTTTATTCAAATTCCTCCAGCCTCATTAATTTTTTAGATTTTTGATATTTTAAAAGGCAAATGTGCTAAAGTATTATTTTGGGTTTTTAGTCATTTTCTGATATAATAATTTTTGCTCTGTATATTACTGAGTGTATATCATTTTGTTATGTATTTTTTCACTATACATACATTTCCTAATCATATTGATGACTCCATTTTGCTGAATCCTATTTTATTTGATATCAAATGACACTTGGCTGATTTCTTAAACTTTAGTCTATGTTATTAAAAGTGAGTTTTAACTTTCTAACATTGCCCTTTATAGCTATCCCTGTCTTAAACTCAACCCCCTTTCCTTTTTCCACTCCCACACAACAGAGATCTAAATGGGAGAGTTGCATCTCATTTATATTAATTGTAATGACCTATTGTTTTATTCATTTTTTATCCATCTTAATATCTTAGTTCTCTGTTCCTTTTTTATGTATTACTATTACAAAAGTGATGTCTGCTACTTTCATTTTTGAAACACAATATCACTTTCAAGTATAGAAATTTGTCCTCCCTTTACATCTCTTTAACCTCCCCCATTTATAATGTGATTTTCCTAAGAATTTGTTCTGCATAAAATATAAAATAGAACATTTGAAGACAATATTATAACTTTTACTTCAACTGGCAAACACAATTCAGAAGACACAAGAGGAAAGGGAAAGTCTATCATATTTACCTACAATATAGTATGTCGCCTATCATTTATCTTATTGTGCTTTCATTTTTCAACTTTCTTATATAATGTTGTATAGTTGTTACCTTTTATATAACATTCTGTTAAAATGGAGATGATGTGTCTCATTTACAGTCATTGCTACAATGTCTTCTTTTTATCTCTTTGTCATCTTTAGTATTTTCTTGTTCTTTCTGCGTTCATGTTTTTGTCGCTTCATGAATGTACTTCAATTTGCATATAGCATAGTATTTGCTAAGATAAGAAATAGGATTCATTCTTGAGAACGCCTTATATTTAATTTGCTTATTTTCCACATGCCTTTCTTTCAGATAGCTTTATATCTTTTGCTTTTTAAAAAAAATTCTGTTGAAACCCATAACTTTTTAGTGTAAAATATTAATTTAAGAAAAACTTGCAGTTTTGCAATTAGTAGACATTGCCAGAGATTAGTTTGGCCATTTTTCCACTTTTTAAAATCAGTCATTAGGTTGGTTAACCTGTCATTGTTTTCCAAAGGTAGATGATTATTCCTAGGCCGAATGGATTCTAGTATACTTCCAAAAGTCAATCTACTTCTTTAAAAAAGATAAAAATTAGTGAAACTATAACAATAATAATAAAAAAATTGAGATACTTTATAATTATAAACTTATAGTTTATTCATTATAATGATATACCATATATAAGCATATATAATTATAAATTCATATGATTATATGATTTCAAAAGAATTTTATGATATGTAAATTATTGAATTTATTGTCAGTTTTCTTTTCCATTTATGACAGATTATTGAATAGTGAACTACTCAATCTTATGACACTAAATAAGTCACTTAAATCTGTTTTTCAATGTCTTAGTTTCCTCATTCATAAAACTGAAACAAAAAAATTTGCCTTCTTTTTCCCTCCACTGTATTTTAAGAATATTTTATAATCATAAATTTAAATAAATATAATTGCAGCTTATCAAAGTATATATTTCTTCGTTGTATTGTTTGCATTTGCAATTATCTTTAAATTGATCTGTGTGCATTCTATTGTCCGTATGCACATGTCTTTGCATTTGTAATTAGATCTCACTACAAAAAGGAATATTTCTTTCCAAGATCTTAGAAATCTGGACCTGCACTCCTATGTCCAAAAAGATTGGCAAAAGAAGGAAAGATAAGAAAAAAGGAGGCAGGAAGAGAAGAAGGATGGAATAAATGAATGAAGGAAGGAATGGAGGAAGAAAGAAAAATTAAGGTCTGATTTAAGTGTGTTCAGGAAATATGAGCAGAAGCCACTATTGTTTTCAGCAGACGAAATGTCCTGGTGAGAATTTAAATCATTACAGGGACAAAAATAATGATAAGTGGTTAATGAATAAAAGGACAAAGTCTTTTTCAGGATCTGACGTCTTCCGTCTAATGTAAGACAGATGTAACATGTTACTTTTCTGTAACAAATTTGAAAAACTAAGCAATCATTAAAAACAAAATGAGATTATCGATTGAACTCAATTTTTATTACAAAATTCCTAAGTATATCTCCAGTAGATTATATCTTCCCAAATAAATTATGTCTGTGAGAAATAACTTCCACTAGGGAGGCAACTTTTAATGGTAGTCAACTAAGAAGAAATTCAAGAAACTCTGCCCCCAAAAAACCAAATCTCTCTTGTTTCCAGAGGTTTTCCTAACATCTCCATTTCTTCAAAGCACAATTAGAGGGTCAATCTGCATTATTTGCAGAAAGGTATATCTGAAAATGTTTATGAGTCATATTGATCTCCTTTCAGTAATCCACTCTTTATATTCACTGATGTCTGATGAAATACTGGAAGCAGTATGTTACAGTAAATTTTGTTTCCATGCTGATTCACCACTTGTTTTTATTAAAACAAATATTTGGATCACTCATTTCTTTCATCTGGAAAATTATCTCTGCTATGAGTGAGCTGAATAAGAATTACTGTGTTCAGAGGTGGCTGAGTTCATTCTGCTGGGATTTAGCCCCTTCTAATCCCCAGAGGGGATTAATCCTTAATAATAGGCTCCCTCTCAAGGTGTCTTCTGGGTATAGCCCCAAGACGAATGTCAGATTGTTCCTCTGGTGCAGTCACTTTGAGAACAAGCCCCTGAGCTGGGGTGAAAGTATGTGTGGACCGTGGATTTCCCCCACAGATAAGACCGTTAGCTATCTTACAATATCAGGAGTTGCTTGTACTGACAGTTTACTTTATGCTTCTGGTATTGTGCTCCCTGCCCGCCCCCCAGTCAAGGAATTGGGGTTGAAGTTATGAATTGCTCCATAACCTTCTCTGTGTTGTTTTTCCAAATTACTACTCTGCCATAAAGAAAGGACAAACTAGAGTCATTTGTAGGTAAATGGATGCACCTTAAGAACATAAAAAATGAAATAAATCAGTCACTCATGAGTACACATCAAATTGTTTCTCTGATATGAGAAACCATAAGCATACATAAAGATAAAGAGGTATAGTAGATATTAAGTAAAAGAAAGATAATATTCAAAAGCGAGGAGAACTAGAAAGGGAGAAGAGGGTAAAAAACAAAGGGAAAAGGGAAAGAAAAGGGAAAGGGAAAAAGTGGAAAAATGTAAATAAACCTGCCACAAATAAGGAAGGGGGGAACAGAAGAGAGGGATGGGGGAGGGAGGAACCAAGATACATCATGTACAGGTACAAAATAAACATGATAAATGTGATCGTTATGTATACAATGTACAAATACATGTTCTTGGTTTAAAAATTTTTTTTCTGTGTTGTTTAGGAATGCTTTTTGCTTCTCCATTGGTTCCCAAAACTCTTCTTCACTTTTTCTGAAGTTGAATTAGTTTTTTTTTCAGCACTGGGCTGATCCTTCTCAATAGCAGAGCCACTCAAACTGCCTTCACTCTGCCCTGTTCCTCTAATCTTCCCCTCATTCTGTAGTAATTCTTTTTAATATGTTAGTATTAAATGATCTTGGAACCATAAAAAGACATAACCAAATACCTTACTATGTCAGGATTTATGTATACTTCACTTAAATAGGAACAAAAACTGGCCCCAGAGAAGTAGATTGAAGATAAGAATAAAAAAAGAAAAGTAATTACCGTAACTCATTCATCTAGTTTCAAGCTAAAGAATAACGAAGACTAGTTATTATGTAATCTGTATTAAGGAACTCAATATTGGATTCCAATAGACTGTCATTTAGCAATTACTAAATCAAAATTGTCTTTCTTTGATCTTTATAGTTACCTCTAGAAAACTGTCCTTTGGCAAGTAATCCTCGTAGGGCCAGTTATTTTATATATTATACTACAACTGGCTTTCTCACTTAGACTGGTAGGTGTCAGGATGTTGGTGCGGCGAATGGACAGGATTTATAAAGGGATGGGAATGTCAAAATGTTGTAACTATCTTAATATAAGGTTTTCTCAACATGAAAATAAGACAGTTTTTTAAAGTTATGAGTTTATAAATGATTGGCTTGGAAATTAATCAAAATTAAAATGGTTAGCTCAACTTTGTTTATGCCAAAACTATTAGAACTCTATTATAGGAAGATGAAACTACCCTGCAAAATGCCAGTTAATAAATGTATAAAACACTGAAGAAATAATTTGCTCAACAAGAATCATCAGGGGATGGTAAAGGCACGAAGCGAAAGAATGAAGGAGAACTAGCTATTTACATGGCATCACACATAAATCATTTACTGTTACCAAAAAAAAGACATAATTTCACAAGGGCAAAATCGGTGACATCACCTAAATCCAGTGATAAAATTTTGCAGCACTAGTGGAGGACAACCTAAAATGTACAAAAGATGATCAAAATATGTGCTGAATGTTTATATTTTTAAAAATAGTAAAAGACACCATGCCATTAATCTCCCTCAGAAGATTTCCCCTTGCTTCAAACACGTTTATCCCATCATCCTTGCCATTTTCTGAAGCAGTTCTGGAATTCCTCTTTCGTGAGCATCTTTATGAGGTGGGATGAAAAATACAGTGAGGGCCGCTGCAGAGTGCTGTCCAACAGGCGGGCAGCTCATAAAAACATGACAGTGTGTCTTCATCCACCTAGTTCACCAGGTCTGGGACGCTGCGGCTTCTCGCTCTTCCCCAAAGTCAAAATGACCACGAAAGGGAGCTGTCCTGAACCAGTTCAGGATACTGGAACAGCCAGGACAATGCGACTATGGACTTGAAAGAAGACTTCCGGAACTACGTCAGAGAGTGGCACAAATGATAAATGTGTTTCAAGAAAAGGAACGTATTTCGAAGGGAATTAATGACAGGGTGTATATTTTATGGTAATAAATTTTTAACATTTAAATATTAGCCCTATTTTTCTATCATACTTCACGTATCATTCATGTGATATAACAAAATTATATCTCTAAAGTACTTTTGCCAAAAGATCCAAATGAGTTGAGCCTCTAGTCTAGGGCTAACATCTAGTTTGCAAGAAACATGAAAGTTTGAAGAAAAAGTTATTCATCACTACAGTGAGACAAGTAGACACGAAGCATGTCATTTTACACAATGAGCTGACCTGGAAAACAGATCAACACAATGAAGTACAAAGCATTCAACTGCTCCAGATTTTTTTTTTTGTTTGTTTGTTTTTTGTTTTGTTTTTTGGCGCTGGGGATTGAACTCGGGTCCTTGTGCTTGCAAGGCAAGCACTTTAACCGCTGAGCTAAATCCCCAGCCCCAGATTTTTTTTTTTAATTAAGCTTCAACCAAATGGAGTGAGTGTCCCTTGACTGAATACTTTCTACTGCACTTTTTAAATGTTAGTTTATTTTTTTGTTTCTGGCAATATCAAAGGAATAACTTTTAAGTGAAGAATATGCCTTATGCTTCATTGAATCTTTCCAAGTGTTCAGTCTCTTTCTGACTCTGTTTTTAAATTTCTTTTCCTTTAAACACATTAATAGTACTACTAAGAAGAAACTTCAATATTATCCAGAGAGGAGGCTCTAAGATAGCTAAGTAGAACTGTGCAAGACTCCTCTCCCACACACAGAAGAACCAAAACAACAAATGAATAATTTTATTTCCAGTAGGCTTACTAGGAGGGAACACTGGAATTAGGCAAGGGAATGATGAGACCCCTGTACGGTGCAGGAACTCCAGGTGACAGAATAGAGAGTAACAAAGTGCCCTGCAGCTACAACCCTACATAAGTACACTGTGGAATATTATTCAGACATTAAAAAGAGTGAAGTTTTTTAAATTTGTAGCAGCATGGGTAGAACTGCAGGAGACTATGTTGAGAGAAATAAGTCCGTCATAGAAAGATAACACCACATGTTCTTACTATTTGTGGAAGCCTAAAAAAAATGATCTCATAAAAGTAGAGAGTAAAATAGTAGCCACTCAAGGTTAGGAAGGTTGAGAAGCAGGGATAGAGAGAGATTGAAGAGGAGGTACCCAAAACTGTTAGATGTGAGGAATTATTTCTAGTGTTCTACACACAAAAGGATAACTATAGCCTGTAAGAATTTTTTATATGTTTCAAAACAACTAGAAAGGAAGTGTTAAGAAGTTCCTAACATGGAGAAAAGTAAATACTACTTCCCCTAATTGGGCATTACACATTGCACATGTATATTGAATTATCACGATAGCCCCTACAAGTTCATAAAATATAACATGCCAACTAAAAGTTTGGAAACTTAATACCAGAAAAAGCAACTTCATGACAAGACCAGTTGACCTGATGAGGATGCTGAGCAACAGAAATTCTCAAAGTTGGCAGAAATGCGAAGTTATTAGAGTTACTTTGGAAGACAGTGGGGCAGTTTCTTGAAAAACTAAATATAGTATTTCCATAAGATCTAGACAGTTTGTTCTTATTCATTTACATAACTAACTGGAAAAGGTTCGTGCACACAGAAACTGCATACAAATGTTTATGAGACATTCATTCATCATCTCAAAAACCTGAAAGCTAATCAAGTATCTCGAAAGAGAGGAATGGACAACCCAGTCCTGGCACATCCATAGAATGGAAGGCTCTTCAGCGGTAAAAACTATCAATCTAGTTACTTTTAAAAAGGATGAGTCTCAAATGTAACCTGCTGCATTAAAGAAGTCACTCTTTTATTCAACCCTACATGTTCTATTGCTGCGTTTGTGTGACATTCTAGAAAAACGCAAACGTATAGAGGAGTTAAACATATCAACGGGCACCAGGATTGGAAGGGGACTGAGAAGATAAAGGGCAGGGTGACGGTGTCACAATTAAACTTTTCCATGTGGTACTGTATCTGTGGCTTCGTGCCACTATGCCTTTGGCACCTGTCAAAACCCATCGACCTTTACAATGCAAAGGGTGAAGCTTAAGTATCCTGATTTTAAAGAATCATTTAGGGGGTTGAGGA
>PVJO010013540.1:0-51350 GCA_004026905.1 Hystrix cristata
AGAGGGTCAAGAGAAATAAGAAATGGAAGGAAAAAATGGAAACAAAGCTTTTGTAAATAGGGAGGGAGGAGGGGGTGAGGGGAGGGGAATGGGAAAAAAAGAAGCAACAAGGTATATCATGTACAGGTACAAATCCCCAATGATGAATGTTATCAATATGTATATTGAAAATGTACCATTAAAATAAAGTTTAAAAAAAACATTAAAGGAGTAACACCCAAGAAAATACATGTAGATGAATGGATAAAGAAAATATTTTGTTTATACATGATGGAGTATTATTCAGCTCTAAAAAAGATGAAACCCTATCATTTGCAACAAAAATGGATGGAAATAGAGAACATTTTGCCAAGTGAAATAAGCCAGACACAGAAAGAAAAGTATCACATTTTCTCTCCCATCTGTGGAAGCTTAAAAAGCTGAAAGAATAATGATTCCTAGAGATTGGGAAAGGAGAGTGGGAGGGTGGAGGAGAATGAATAAAGAGAGGTTGCCTTTAATTTGTGCGTACTATATGCATGTATGAATATATCACACAATCCCATTAATACATACAACTGACACATGCTAATAAAAAATAAAAGTTAAAGAATATCTACAATTAACAAAATATGCTTGTAGTAAAAGGGCAGATTCAAATACCAAAAAAAAAAAAAATAAATAAATTTTAACACAGCCATTCTATCATGAACGTGTTTAAGATATATGAGATATATAGGCATTGATCAGAAAGAAATGTATTAATCATGATGAATCAAGAGGCTTCATGATAAATCAAGACAAGCACTAATACCAATATTCAGTCTATAACCTTTCATATTCAGGTGAGCATAAAACAAGTTGTGGAAGAAAAATACGAGGGCTTTTATAGCACCAGGCAAGGGCGTAGAAATAGGGTGAGTGCATATTCATGTCTTTGAGGATGTAAAGTAGATTTTACAAATATTTAGGCAACAGCTTTCTTCTTAATTCCTCTTTGGTTTTGGTTTTGTTTTGTTCTCCAAGGGGAAAGGAGATTTTAGCCGCCCAGCAGTGTGTCCGTGAAGTCAGAGTAGACAGAGGGGTGAGGCAGCAGAGAAAAGTCCAGTGTGGAGCAGGAGGACCATGGCCCCAGCATAGACTGTCTGCAAACCAACCCAATAAGTGTGGCGAGATACCGCCCACCGCACCCTGTGCCAAGAGCCACAGCTTCACGGACTGGGTGGAGAAAACCTTCTTTCCACTTGTATTTCACTTGTTTCTTAGGAGCTGGCTGTGATCACGGGTGCCAGCGATACTGACTCCCAAAATAGCTTCCAAATTATTCCAGAAAAGTAGTGCAGTACTTTTTTCTCAGCCTTGGCTTCCCGTTAGAATCAGCTGGGAAACAGACAGACAAAATACTCTGCTCAAGCTGATTAAATCCAAATCTTGGAATTGGAGATCAGCTCTTCTGTGCTAGTATTTTTAAAAAGCTCTCCAGATGATTCTGCAGCACAGTGGGAGTTGAGAACCATTAATAAGCAGAGTGTGCTAAACCAAATGCTGACATCGTAACTGAAGTATGTTCCCTGCAGCCAGCCAACCTGAAAGAGAGAAGATGGTTATAACGCACAGCGAAAGAAAACAGAGCGAAACCCAACACAACACCTGGTGCTCTATACTTATGGCTGTAATTTTTTCTTTCCACATTATTATTATTATTGATACAGGTTCTTGCTTGTAGTCCAGGCTGGCCTCAAACTCACAATGTAGCCCAGGCTGGCCTCAAATTCACAATGATCCTCTTGCCTCAGCCTCCCGAGTGCTGGGATCACAGGTGTGTGCCAACACGCCCTGCTTTTTTTTTTTTTTTAATTCCTTATTGAGAGCTGGAGTTTCAGTGCACACCTATACTCCTAGCAGTCTGGGAGGCTGAAGCAAGATGAGCCAAGCTCGTGTTTTAGCAAATTGCTGACTTAGTGAAGCATGTCTCCAAATAAAAAGTGGGTGAGGGACTGGTGATGTAGCTCAGTACAAAGTCCCTGAATTTGATTCCTGGTACTGAAAAAAGAAAAATTTTATTTGAGATATAAATTGTATGTAGCCTGAGTTCGATCCCCAGCACCAGGGGGAAAAAAAAATAAATTGTATGTAATACATTTACTCATTTAAATGTAGTTTGATACATTGTGCAACTGAGACAGGAGAGAAAGGCCTGACATTCCCAAGGGGTGGTTTTTATTTGTCTCCCATGACTCCCCTAAACACCTTGCAGCCAGCCCATCTCCATCCAGCATCCCATGGGCTCTCCAGGACTTATTTGCTTGGGCTGAAGCCAGTTTCGCTGCAGAGCCACTCCACATAACTCCACTCTGCAGCCTCTCTGGATAACTCTGCCCACCCCCAACAGAGGCCTCCTCAATGACCTCCACTAGAAGCCCCTACCCTACCCTGCCCATGACCAAACAGAAACTCCTACACTGAGCATGCACGAGCCCATGACCTTTTCAACATAAGCAACTCGCACTCTGTGCACTCCCCCTCATACTGCAGTCCTAAGAAAGCCTCTTCAGGGCGGCATGTTTTTGCCAATTACTTATTTCTATCTGGAGTAGAGTATGCCAAATTAGCATACTAAGAGCTGGTAACACCAAAGGCACCAAAACTGGCCAGCAGCCAGGGTTGGTACACTGAAAGCTGCTAGCAGCAGACAATGGCAGACAGTGATGTAGAATTGCTAAGAGCTGCTGTCTCTGGTGACCAGAAAAGCTCCTGAGGCGTTGAGGAGCCTGCTGGCTCTCAGCAGTGAGGAGGTCTTCCAACCACAACAGCTGACAGTACTGGCATTCAAAGCTGAGGACCATGAACATTAAAAAAGCTAATTCCTAATTTCCACATAAATTGGACACCTGATAACATCTTGCAAGCCACTGGGAGTTCTCCTCATTAGAGGGCCCTGAAGAGTGCAGCTGGTCATCACTAGGTTCCAGAACAAGACCAGTATTCTAAGAGGCTGAGGCAGGAGAATTGCAAATTCAAGCCCAGCCTGGGCAATTTAGCAACTTAGTGAGACCTTGTCTTAAAAATAAGAAAAGGATTTGTTATGGCTTGTGTCTAAGATGTTCCCCCAAAGCCTCATGCACTCATAGGTGGGGCTTTTTCAGAGGTGGCTGAAGCAAGAGTGTGTGATTACTAAATCAGTCTACTGATTGGTTTGGCACCGCCCTAATCCTGGCAGCCTGGATAAAATATAAGGACAGAAAAAGGCTTGTCTACAGCTTGCTTGTCGTGTTGCCTTCTGCCTGTCTGCCATGCCACCCTGCCGTGGATCCAGCCGATTGTGGACTGAAACCTCTACAAACTGTGAGCTAAATAAACCTTTCCTCCCTTAACTTTGGGTGCCAGGTATTTTGTCTAACAACAAGAGAAAAGTAACTAAGACAGAATTAGGGGTGGGTTGTGGTGGATTTATTATTGTGGTCAATTTGACAGGACCGCCCAGCTGAACTGAGTTAGTGCGGTTCTGGGTGTAGAAGATCCACCTGAAGATTATTACTGACACAGCATAAAGGAGAACAGGAGTAGAAGACAGACGCCTGCTGTTTCCCAGGAGCAGCTCTGTTGTGGCTGGTTCTCCTGAAGGGAAGTCGGCTGTTCTCCAAGCAGGAGTTTGGGGCCTTGCTGTTGTCGAGGATGGCTGCCATTCGCTTCACGGGAGCTCTGGTCTTCATCTCCACTGTGAGCATCAGATCCTGGTTCCAGTACAGAGGTCTTCAGCCTTTTAGTGGAGACATGGATGTACATGGGACAGTGTCATGGGCTCCCAGCCCTTGACTGGATCTTTTGGGTCTCCAGTGCGTAGATAGATGTTCTACAAACTTCCTGTATTGGACTTGTGCATGAATGTTGTAATTTGTAATTGTCCAGTATTAAATCTGTCCACCTGTAAACCACTGACTCTAGAAAAGTAACTAAGACAGGACTGGAAACGCAGCTCAGCGTGAAGGCCCTGGGTTCAATCCCCAGCATTGAAAAAATAATAATAACAAGCCCATGTCTGATTTTCATCTTACATGTGGCACAGAATCTACACTAGCTGGTGACATAACTGTCACTACAACCAAGTCTTAGAGCACTTTTCATTGCTCCCCAAGAAGTTTTCTTATGCCCATTTATAATCCATCCCAGTCCCCAAGCCAGTCCAAAGTGTCTAATGATCTGCGTACTGTCTGTATAGTTTTGGTTTTCCTAGAAATTTTGTTTTGGAATTATACCATATATAGTCTTTTATATCTTGCTTCTTTCCCTGAACACAGTATTTTTAAGAACCACCGTGTTGTTGTTCATCTCAGTGGTTTGTTCTTTTTTGTTGTAAAGTAGCAGTCCACATTTTATTTAACCATTCTACAACTGAAAGGCATTCAGACATTTTCCAAGTTTGAGGATATTATGGATAATGTTCTTCTAAACACTCACATGGATGTGAATGTTTATCCATATACATTTACGTGGATAACTTTTCATTGATTCATTAAGTAGACACCCAGTAGACTCATCTAATTGTATGAAACTGTACACTTAACTTTTTAAGAAAGTGAAAACATTTTCCGAAGTGCTGTACCATTTTGCATTCTCACCCATAATATGTGTGGGTGCTGGAGACAGTTTTCACATGTCTTTCATGTTCCTGCACATTCTGTAAGCAGAGGAATTAACTGCTCATTTGTTTCACACTATTTTTTTTTTTTTTTTTTTTTTTGGTGCTAGGGGAATCAAACTCTTTGTGCTTGCTAAGCAAGCACTCTAACCACTGAGCTAAATTCCCAAACCCCGTTTCACACCATTTTTATAAAACTATATAGTGACAAACCTTGAAAGAGCCACGAATAGGTTTATTTCTTGTCTGGTATAATAAAGGGAATGTCTGCTTCTGGGCAAAGGTGAGGCAAATTTGCTTACAACTCATTACAAAAGATTCATAATCCACAGTCTGAGAGATCCTAGGCTTGCTATGAAGCCACTGCATGCCCCACATCCACCCGGACCTCCCTGCATCGCCCAGGAACTGGAGCTTAGGGCGATTGGTGCAAAAGATGGTGACACTCTGGCCACTGCTGTTGTTTTAGGTGATAAACTAACTTTTGTCTCACGAATCTTGTGTGTTCTATCAGCATCAGTAAAACCTAAAAAGCCAACTCATTACCTTGCAGGTAAGACAAAAGATTAGACTATATACAATCATTGTGGAGGATTTCAATTTCTCCACATTTTCCTCAACCCTTGATAGAGTCCGTTTTGGATTTCAGCCATTCTAATGGGTGTGGTTTTAATTTGCATCTTCCTAATGTCTAATGATACTGTGAAGCTTTTATGTGATTATTGCAATTCCTATATCTCCTTTGGTTTATTAAAAAATTTGATCCTCTTTTAAATTGAACTATTTTCTTCTTATTGAGTTGTGTTTTTTATATATTCAGCACACAAGTCTTTCTAGCTTGTATGACTTGCACATATTTTCTCCCAGTTTTCATTGCTTTAATATTGCCTTCTGAAGAACAAAAGACTTTAATTTTGATTAAGTTAAAGTTGTTGACATTTTCTTTCATACATCATACTTTCGTTGTCATATTTAATCTTTGCTGAAGCCAAGCTCAAAAGATTCTCATACATTTTCTTCTAGAAGTTTAATGATTTTATCTTTTACATTTAAGTCTATGAACCATTTCATGTATTATGCAGGTCAATTTCTCATTTTATTTTGATTTTTTTTCATAGTGTGTGAACATTCTAAATCAGGACCATATGTTAAAAAGATAATACTTTCCTCACTAAATAACCTTGTCAACAATGAAAAAAATTAATCATTGATATATATCTGGACTCAGTAGTATTCCATTTATCTTTATGTCTATCCTATGGCAGTGGGACACTAACTTTGCAGCAAGTATTGAAATAATACAGCCAAATTCTATGATTTTTTTGCTTTTTCAAAATTGTTATTTGTTTTTTCTAGGTCTTTTGAATACTATTCTAGGAAGGGAAGAGGAGTTGAAGGGAGAAGTGAGGAAGAGAAAAAAATAAGATATACTATGTAAAGGTACAAATTAACTATGATGAATGTGATCATTATGTATATCTAAAATGTACCAATTAGTTTTCTTGCTTCAATATTAAAAAAAAAAAACGCAATAGCAATAGGCCAATTGACAGTGACAGGTTAGAGTTGAAGCAAGAGCGATATTCACAGATTGCTAGCACAGAGAGAAGCCATAGAATGCATTGGACATTAAGACTGGAATGTGGGTACATTGATCTGATTTGTACAGGATTAGTAAGTTACTTTCCATTCATAGCATCAGTGACTGGAAGTATGGCTTTATGATCTTATTACTTGTTGACCATTATCCATCCTGATTTTTTTGTTTCTCCAATACATTAACTACTGTTATTCAGTCCTAATAGCAATAGTTTTTTTCTCTCCTTTCATGTTTTCTAGAAGGCTCTGCTATACACTACATGAAAAAATTTAAGTCAATCTCAAGCCTCATTGGAAGGATCATACCAGACAATCTTTCTAGAAATAGGTTAATAGTTACAAGCTTTAGAGTTTAAGCAGACGTTGCTTAGACAACTTTCTGATTACACCAGAATACTTAACTATGATGTTCGGGAATCACTTTAGTCCAGAGGCATATTTCAACAAACTAAATCTGGAAGAACAAGTATTAGTTACCTGGAATCACATACTTGAATAAGGCATATTTATTTGTAGTTATTTCTTTTGGTAATCTGTTGGTATTTCCACAGATCTCCTTTCTGATAGATTTTTGAAAAGACTTTCCCTTTCTTTTTAGTGTCATACTTACTTTTTGGTCATACAATGTGAGCTTCATAAGCATTCATTTCCTAACAACTTGACTTGTTCATGTACTTCATACTATGCCTGCATCTATGATCAGCTGAGTAATAATATCACTCCATGTTGCGAGTTATCTATATTCCATTTTATTCTCAGCACTCCTCAGATATTTAAATAATGTTTCCCTAATTTGAAGTTCTGTTTCCGGAGGCCGCTTCTGGAACTAATTGTTGTACTAGTCAAGGTCCTGTCAGGACACTAACAGATTTGAGAGAAAATGCATAAAGCAAGTATTTATACTGGTACAAATAAGGTGTAGGAAAACTGCAAGAGATCATGCATCATGTGGTAACATTTCCAGGTTCCTGCCACCCACCATGCACATACCATACTTAGAACTTTTACTATTTCACATAAAATATGAATTGGAGAGTCAGCTAAAATTCTCCCTTTCTACTGTATTTCCACTTTCAAGTAATTAAATATCAAGTTGCAGCCATTTTGTGTCCTAAATATGCATGTAAAATATCCCCTTTCCTACAACATTGACCTTGCCTAGTGTGGCATCACAGTTCAGTACTGAGTCAAAAAAAGTTAGTATAACATAGAATTTATATACAAGACCAGCAGGAGAGTAAGTTGGAGTAATAGGAAAAACAAAATACGATGGCACAGAATGAACAATTTGGAGGAAGATAAAGTTTAATTTGTGTCATATTATTATAATCTTATTTCTTATGAAATAAAAGTAACTGGAAAGTTTTCAGAGATAAAGAAACCTGAGCGAGGAAATTCAAATATTGAAAGGTGGTTTTATTGCTAAGGTACCTGGCTAGTTCTGTATTATCCCTTGGTTATAATTGCCATGAATAATAGAATGGATTTTTATCTTTTGGCAGAGACAACCCTTCATGATTTTAAATTCGGCCTTATAAAATTGTTATTAAAGATTTTTACATAGAATATAATTATTTATGATCTAAAATATCCAGAAAATTATACTTATAGGTAATTGCAGATGTTTTATATTGACAATATTATGCTTTTTTAAATGCTTTATTATTTTTGACATTTAAATTTTTCCTTACAACATAAATTTTGTTAACAAATCAGCCAAATTCATCTAATGGATACTTTGTGTAAAAGCTTATATAAAATATCTCAAAATCACAATGAGATACACAATATAATAATAATAGCTATCATATATGAGCGCTTATTGAGTTCCAGTTACTGTTCTAAGTACTTTGAGTAAGCTAATTTATTTATTTATCTAAATTTTCCTATGATGTATATATTATTTCAAGTCTATAATATCTTACCCACAATTTTGAAAGCCAAAAATCTCTGAATAATTTGTTCTACTTTTTTTCCAACCAGGCATAAATCTGACTTGAATTGATATGAAGTTATTTATATTTTTGAATTATTTGTATTAGTTGAATATTTACTTATTTTGCTGCAGCTATTCGAATATTTTAATATGTTTCTTAAGACCTTACTATGATTGTTATTCAAATAGATGTCTTCACCGAATACTTTCTAAAATCCTAAGCATTCTTAATTCTGAAATCTCTCTTGGCCAAAGGTTTTGGAAAATAAGTTATGAATCCTTATTATACTTATTTCAAAGATAGGCAGCTGGGACACGAAGAAGGTAAATACCTTGCAAAGTCACACAGCTAGTAAGTAGTTGAAATGTGGTTCATTTCCATGCAAACGTTTACTGTGGTATTACATGTTTCTCCCATCCTCCTTTCTTTTCTGTGGACTCCAACATCTCAAGCATACAATGTTAAATGTGTACCTATAGATGAGTATCATTTAAAACAATTCTAAAAACTTGTCTGCTCCCAAAGTTGCTAACCAGGAAAATATTTTATTTTCCAGGAGAAAAATCATATTCATCATCTCAGTCAGTTGAGGCAGAAACATTAATTTATTTGAGTGTGAATGTCACAGTAAGTCCAAAAGGATGTTAAATTCTATGCCAGGATGGACTATAAAAAAATTTAAATACTATAAAAATCAGCCTGAAGTGCAGAAGCAGAGTGGGCGAAGATTTTCAAGGGCTTAAATACATCTGTCTTGATTGAAATTTCACAGATGGAACTTCTAGAGATATCCATGCAGCGAGTTGGGATGACTGTTAGGAAACAGTTTCTGTTTCTAGCTCAGAAAGCAAAAATTTGTATGACCTTGAATAAGAAACGAAGTGGTCTTTTACTTAATGTCTTTCCATTCCTAAATTCTAAATGATATTTAAAATTCTGTTTTTGTGAGTTCTCAATAAAATAAGTATACATGAGTACAGTTAATTGAGCCATTTATAGGAAGGCCTAAATGAAGTATTAATTATATCAGTGTCTAATCCTGAAGCAATGTGTCCTAGTTTCACAGTATCAGAAAGCTGAACTCAAATCTGTCATCTGCAGTATATCCCAAGATAGAACATTTAAGCTCCTTCTCAAAGTCTTAAGATGTTTTTAAAGTGTAAAAAATGAATAATAATTTTGTAATCACAATTCTAAATATAAGTGCCATTTTTAGTTAAATTGTAAATGTACATGTTAATAATTCAAGGATTTTGTCCCTCTCACACTCTGTATGAATCATTAATCATATTTCTCTATTTGGGTAATTATTGGGGCAGCAGAATACTGCAACTGATAAACTATTGCAAAGAGCAATTCTCACTTTCACACAAGATTAGTGGTTTCTGATTTCTAGAATATACATATTCCATTACTGCTAACAGTTCTTTGCACTCAAAAGGATTGTAGGCATAACTCTTGTGTTCAGCCCATTTCTCAGGCTGTGAATGTAAAAAAAATTCATGTGAAATCAAAGAATTTGGATAAGCCTTTCCATTGGTAATAGAGCATACACTCTCTGAAGAATACAGGAATGCTGAGAATTATAATTCATGATTATTTGTAAAACATAATGTTCCATCTCCTTTTTAAAGGGGCAGCAGTAAGTTGCTGTAAATTCTAAGCTTCTCTTCTCTGATCCAAAACACATTTGTTTTTTATTTTTGCCTCTTATTTGTTTATTTATTTTTATTTTTATTAGATTTGTTTTTATTGTTCTAGTAATAAAACCTACCAAAAATAAATTTGCCTGGAAAAGCAGTTTGGAGATCAGAATGTAAGATGAACTTAGCAAAGTTTATCACTTTTTACTAAGGCAAAGAGTTATTGAGAATATTTATGATTTAGGATTAACATGAGAGGGCTGGGGGTGTAGCTCAGGGGTACATCACTTGCCTAGCGAGCACAAGGCCCTGAGTTAGAGCCCCAGCACCCCCCACAAAGATTAACCTGAGAGCATAAATGCAAGTCACAAAAACATTCTAATTGTTTTAAATGAATTAGCATTTTAATCTACATTTAAAAGCATGAAAATTAACCTTCCAAACCTACAACAACAGTAATTCATTGGCCTCCAGAGCTACAAAACTCTCTTTAACACACATACTCCCTCTCTCCCACTGTCTCTGTGTCTCTGTACATCTCTGTGTCTCTGTTTCTGTCACACACACACACACACACACACACACACACACACACATGCTCACACACCCTCACACCCTCTCTTTCAGTACTAGGAAATGAGCTCAGGTTCTCTGGGACAAGCGCTGCCACTACACCATGCCCACAGACCCAGATGTTTTATTTTTTTTAGAGACAGGGTCTTGCTAAATTGCCCAGGCTGATGTTGAATTTGAAATCTTCCTCAGCCTTCCATGTATCTGGGATTGCAGGTGTGTATCACTGCACCCAGCTACATTTCTATTGTTCTAAACCATCCAATTTGTGGTCGTTTGTTAAGGTAGGCCAGGGGAACTAAAATGTCTTCTAAGACACATTTCCTGGGTTGGGTATCATGCAACATTTTGTTGTTTCTTTGTAGAGCTGGCTCATCCCTCGTGGGTTTAAGATTGAGTAAAGCAGATTATGTAGTATGACATTATTTAGTATGTACAAGAGCGAAGCCATTCACCAATGGACCTATTTCCAGTGGCAGAAGACATCATCTTGCAATGATCTTACACAAATAATGTCTGTGTGAATACTGATGAGAGGACTGTGTGGTTGTTCGTGCAAGTGACAAAATTTAGATCAGGCCAAACTTTTTAAAAATTTGAAGTGTCATCTTTAGCCTCTCATCTACTTTGCCTTACGAATGCCAAATATGAATTTTTTGGGTTAATGGAAAGATCTCACTGTTTCTCTCATGAAATGAGTTCCTTTATCTGGGAACATGATATTCAATAGCATTTTAATAACTGTAGGCATATTAAAATATAATAGCATCACTCTAGCCCAAAATTTTACCAACAATAACCAGTATGCATTTATAGGCTAAAGATTTGGACAGTCATATAAACCCTCTTTGTGATTCTTGAGAATGATCTTGAGGAGGAGCCTGAACCATGTCCCTCTCGCAGATTTACCAGTGTTATTCTTGTTATTCGCCGTTATTTACTTAATGGAAAAAATTGTTTTTCAATTTCATAAAGTGAACAATCGTAAATAATTTGACTGAGGTCTATTGAAACAATTGTGGTACTACAAGGCAACCATCCCCAAGCTGCAAAAGATCTATTTCTACAGAAAGTGGATCTTTGTGGTGGGTAAGTTTTTTTTCCTCTGTGAGTCAGCTTAAACTGAGACAATTACCATTCTGAAGGTTTGGTGGTGATAGATGTCAATTAAGAAGCATCTCCTAGTTTGATAGTAAAGCTACTCTTCTAGCATGTGACACTGCTAGTGCACTGCCCTCGGGTTTTGCTCTACACATGCACTTCTGTCTTAATAAACCAAGTGAGTTTTTAATAGCTTTCACTGATAGTCAAAATATAAAGAGGCATAAATCCTTCGATGTTCTTAATATTCCAAAATCAGGAACAATTCTTAAAGCATATCTACTCTCTTTTGTCTTGCATCTTTTCCTACAATACAAGCTTCAGTAGAAGCTATTAAATTGGCTACGGTGGGGAGGGGGGAGACGGACTACGATATAATGGAGTTGCTTTACTGGCTGCATTTTCAGGTGATACAACAAAAGGGGATGACACTGTCATTTTTAAAAGTAAACTACACCTATAAATTTATTAAACCAGCAATAACTACAAAGATATCTGTAAGATCTGACCTAGGTACGCGAAACTCCTAAGTTATTGTTACAGTCCTGTATTTCTTCATCTTAAAGAGGAAATCAAGTTACAGGAGTAAGATTTGAGCAATCCTGCAGAGTGATATATAAAAGTTAATAAAAAGGGTTTCATAAGTAGAAAAGTTACTAATAGATATATGTTGACCGCTGCCTAGAAAAGACAAGGGTTGTACGTACAGGAGGTTCAAATCACATTGGCAGTGAAAAGCAATAACATGTTAACAGGCATTGCAATCAGTTGGGCAGCTGCTGCCACTTCTTCCAAATATGACAAGTAGGCCTTTGTTTCCAAACCAAGTAATACGCTAAAAGAAGCAATAGAAAGCTGCTGGTGAGTTAATATGCACTATGCACCATTTCGCCTTTCTTGAACAAAATGGAGGCGGCTTTGACTTGGATAGGGACAGCCAAACTGGGAGGTTATTGAGGAGAAGAATTTGAAGACCAGAAAACTTCTTCCATTTTTCACATCCCATAGGAAAGGCTCAGGAATTGTCTTAGAAAGCTCATGAGAGCACTGAACTATTTTTGAGGAGGCATTTGTTAGTTGTTATAACCAGTCAATCAAAAATCTTTCTTTTGTCTCTTATTGCTTTGGTAAGAGAGAATTGTCTTTTTTTCTGTACAGGACAGAAAATATTCATGTGTGGACAGACTGTGACCCAAATAATTTATTCAGTTCTTGAAAATATTATGACTTTTCTTTAGACTTCTTACGGCCCTTTTCAGCTATTCTTGAAAAGAGTTATGCAAAGTCTTCCTGTGACCTATTTAGATGAAATTGTCACAAGAACAAATCATCTACATATTATATGATATGCATTCAAGGAAAAAATAAAATCCTCTTGGTTAAATTGTTTAGATTGAAAGAATTATTGAGAGTCTGGGGCTGGGGATTTAGCTCAGTGATTAGAGTGCTTGCCTTGCAAGCACAAGGGCCTGAGTTCAATCCCCGGCACCACAAAAAAAAAAAAAAAAAAAAAAAAAAAAAAAAAAAAAAAAAAAAAAAAAAAAAAAAAAAAAAAAAAAAAAAAAAAAAAAAAAAAAAAAAAAAAGAATTATTGAGAGTCCATAAAATCCATACATGGTATAACCATCCATGTGTGCCATTAATATTCACAGAAAAATGGCAAACAAATGTCAAATGTCTTCACATGTTTATTAAACAAAGCTGCATATAAATCTACCACTATAAAATCCATGCTTTTGGCAAATGGAAGGCAAAACGATTTAATGTGAGAACTACAGTTCTGTTGCTTACACTTGGGTCCTTGAAGATATGAACTGTCTTTTCAGACAGGGTTCTTAATTGGGTATATGGCAAGAACTATTGTAGCTGTAGTTATTCTAATAAAGATTCAATTGGGTTTGAGGTTGTGTGGATATTGGGATACCAGTGGATGTTTAAAAGAATTTATTTGAATTTTAGTAGGTCATTTCCAAATATTCTTTTCTTCCCTAATAGAATCTTTAGCTCCCAAAGTAGAAATAATCTGATTTAACATTGCATTGAGAGGCCGGGCATACAAGAGAACTGTTAACACTGAAGTTGTTCTTTATTTGGCAAACAATTTCATAGTGCCTCAATTAAAAGTTAGCTAGAGTGACTGATTTCAGAGCAAGCTGCAAGACTGGTAGGATCGTAGGTTATCAATGTTTACTGAAGACATATTCCTCGATTCTATTACCTTTATCGGTACCCTAAAGATCACATTGGAATAAAGTGTAAGGTCTCTAGGTGCTTCCTTCTAAATACATTTTTAACCACTTATCAGTCCAATTATTTAAACAGGATGACCAAATATTGCATATTTTCTCATTAATCTTTAAAACAGGAAATACGAAAATGATAATTTTGTCAAATTTGTTTTATACAAGAATCGACTGGTTGAAATGACACCTGCCTGAGCGACACATGGGATAATCAGTACATGAACAAATGGAGGGCCCAAATGACGCTCGGAGTAAACTGTTCAGTGGTTAAGGTAGAAAATAAAGCACGTGTGTATCCACTAAGGATTTCAAGATCTGCCCTGAAAATACATATAATACAAATAATATAACTGCAATACTACAAAAGTCCTTAGAAGGGTATAAGTATCATACTCTTTCACTTCACACATTCGTTTTTCAGTTTTAGTAGAAAGTGCTTTTCTAATGCCCAGTCATTTTACAGATGTCACATTCCCTAAATTTTATTCTCCTACCATGTGACTCAACCATTGCACTGCTAGGTATTTACTACCCCCAAAAGCAAAGCATATGCTCATATAAGGCTTAGACATATATGTTTATAGTAACTTGATTTGTAAAGGCCAAAAATTGGAAACAACCCACATGTTTAGACAAATCATGGTATATGCACACAATAGATCACTAGGCAGTGAAAGGTACAAATTACTGATAAATGCAATTATATCAACAAATTTCCAAGTAAGTAGTTTAACAAAAAAGCTAGACAAAAACGGAGCACGGTATATGATTCCAATTATATAACATTTTAAAACTGCCAACTATGTTGTTTCAGAAATAAGAGCAGAGGCTGCTTGGCATGTTTGGGGAATCCCTGGGAAGATGGACTAAGGCCACAAGCATAATTCTGGAGGTGATGTCAATGGGTAGCTGATTGTGGTGATCATTTAATGAGTATATACACGTTTCAAAATTCACCAAATGGTACATTTTAAATATGTTTAATCAATTATATCTCAGTAAATCTCAGGGTTATCATTCCCACGAGGTGACCATTTCTGTTGTAGGCCTCAGCTCCATGAATATTTCAATTGCATGTTTTTAAAAGGAATCATTAAATTGCCCAAGAAGAATGCCAGCAAAATATTGATGTTCCCCATTTTAATATAAATCTTTTCCCTTATCAAACACCTAGAGAGGAAATAAAGCCTATATAGTAAATTACTTTCTAAATTAATGTCCAAAGACCAAAAAGAGAAAAAGAAATCTCAGAACCACACCTATGGTGTTATAAGGTTAAGAGTTAAACAAAACTCTTAACCTTACAGTTCTTCCCAGTTTATTTTATTCCCTTACAGTCAGATGTGTTCTTAATGCTTCAGTAGATTCATTCAGTACCTGCAGCCTCCATGTCTTTCTTAAGAATGGATATGACTAATTGAGCTCCTCAAAAGTCAAATGACTTCAACATTGTTTATCGTGTGCCTCGATTTTTAAAAGGTCCAGCGAGTTAATGAAGCACTGAAGGTAATCACACTTGCCTTATACTCCCCAAATTAAGAGGCAGTTATTGTGTACAAAATTATGCTCCTAGAACCCAATAGTTGCTATTGCCAAATATAACACGTAGCAAAAACTCTGTAGAAACTCATGGATCTGTAAGATAGTGGTGACTTAGCCTCATCAGAGTGCTAGTCGCATCATCTGCACACTTAAACTAAATTGGAAGACATTTGTCAGCAGGAAGTTAATTTATCACCATGTATCCTGCATGGTGCACTGTATCTTCTCCCCCAGACAGTGGCATGAGACCCTGATAGCATCCTGGGATGTACAGGATTTGCATTGGTGCCACACCAATCAATAACTTCCTTTGATTTGGTTCCGAGCTTTCCCTTCTAGGATATTCAAAATCTTTTTATATTCAAAATCGTTATCTGTAGCACTGCAATTTAGTGACTGGCATGAACAATTTAAACCTTAAGCTTCTCTACAACTTTGTATTGCCTACAAGATTTCTCTCTTGAATATTAAAAATAGCAAATACTGATAGTCATTAACATCTAGCATTATCTAAAAATATTTCCTTTTTCTATCCTTAAATCTTTTCCACAAATGAGATTGCTTTCCAGTCTAGGCAGTGTCTGATGAGGCCCCTGCTGTTCATACATGCATATTTAATGTAGGTCAAGGTCAAACCACAGCAGCCTGCCTCTGAGGCTGCCTATTCAGGCCAGTTCCTTTCTTGATGGTAGCACAACCAGTGTAGCTTGCTAACTCTCACCTTGGCTGACATCTTGAGGCCATCTGAGGAGCCAGCATCTGGGTGAGCCCCACTTCATTCTGTGCCTTGCTGAAGTCTGAGTCTTCATTGCCCTAACCCCACACTCTTCTTTGTTGAGGTCTGCACATCTCTGCTTAAGGCTCAGTACTGCACTCTGCCTTTGCAGAGAAAACTACTTTCCAATAGACAAAGCTAGTCCAAATTTCAGATCAAAATTTCATGTGCCTTAAGGCTTCAACCCTTTTGCTCAAACTACAGCAATTAAAAGCCTACCGCACACTTACAAATATCAAATGAAAGAACCAGTGTAACCTTCCATAAACTACCAAGATCAAAACTCCCTCTGCACACTTTAAAGTCTGAAGACTGAAACTAGCCTCTGGCTACTCTTTTGTACACAGTGCTCCTTTGTCTTTTTATTTCTTGATATACGGAACCATGCAGTAAAAACTTTCATGTTACGTTCTCCACAGGCCTTGGTCTGCACCTGCATCAATAGAGCCTATTTTTAAATTTACTGTATGAGAACGGCAATCAAAAGTTTGTATACTCAAGCCAGGTGTGGTGGTGCATGCCTGTGGGTAGCTGCAGATACTTGGAAGGCTGAGGTAGAAGAATCCTTTGAGCCCAGGAAGATACAGGCCAGCCTGGGCAACCCGAGATTCCATCTAAAATATGTATATATGCACTCAGTCAACAGCCCAGGTCTTCCTAGGCCTATTTACATAAATTACTCTTAATCTACCTCAGCAAAAACGAGTGAGATATTAAGACCATGAGTGTTAGACCAATGGTGTCTCCATCATATGGAAACATTAGGAATGGAAAGGAAACTGGAAAAGGGGACAAAGGGGAAGTAAAATTAAGATGTCACATCATTATGTATTATGAACATATGCCAATAATTTTTTTTAAACAAAGGGCTGGAGACGTAGCTCAGTGTGAAGGCCCCGGATTCAATCCCCAGCACCACAAAAACTCTCTATATCTTATGTACAATATGTTTTGAAATATGTACATACTGTAGAATGTCTAAATTGATATAATAGTTTTCTGATAATAAAAAATATAAAATGTTACCTTCTATTAACAGTGAAAGCACATATATCTCATTTGTAATTTGTACTTGAATATCCCTAAGCATTTTTCCTTCTTTGTAATTTTCTTCATGCTTTTTCACAACCTTGAAGATTTTCATCAAATGCCCTTTCACATGTGAACTTTTCTGAATTCTTCAAACAAAACCTCTCTCAAGACTATAGCTTGAGGATCAGTCGCCACAGTCACTGGAGCTATTCATTAAAACATGTTATTACTGAGCCCATCTATACTATCCAAATCTCTGAGGATAAGGACCTCGATTGTGCTTTTTATGAGATTTCCTGGGTGATTTTCTAGAACACTAAAGCCTGAAATTTTTGCTTTGAACGCATCACTGATTATTTTTTGCCTTACGACATTGTCACAAACAATGTAGAAGGAAGTTCCTTAATATAGACCATGCATATAGTGGCTACTCAACAAGTTGTTAAAATGAACTTAACTAATTTCACTCTTGTATCTCAAAAGGACTAGATCTCCTTCCATATTTTGTCATGATAAAGTACCTACAATACAAACATGAAGGGCTGGAGATTTAGCTCAGTGGGAGTGCTTGCCTGGGAAGCACAGGGCCCTGAGTTCAATCCCCAGCACCAAAAAAAGAAAAAAGAAAAAAAAACGAAATCATTATAAAGGAGTTCAACAAAATTTTTACTCTGTATTGTGATATACTATCTTCAGTTGTACCCTGATTTTGCCTTGAGCTGCTCAACTGCAACACACTGTAAATCTCTAAACGTTAATTTCCTATGCAGTGAAGATTCTTTCCTAAACATGTCCTACCACACCTTAAAATAGTAAAATCAGTAGCATGCAAGGCTCCCTAAAGCCTTACTACAATTTCAGATTGTGTTGGGTATGCTTAAAACCCACGCGCTGTTTTTCAATCTGTATCGTACAGTCCTCTTGTTTACAATGACTGTAGTCAAGCCATTCTCACTTTGCTACAATCCAAGTCAGGAGAAGCAGGTTCTCTCCGCTCAGAAGGGTACCACTGGGGTTCCATGGTGACAGTGCCCTTGAAGTGCAGGGTCCTTCCCTCAGATTCTAGAATCTTAAATTTTTTGTGACACTGTTGGGTCTTCATAAGATCTTAAACACTATTAGCTAGGTATTTTCATTCAAAGGAATATTTGCAAACCCAGATTCTTTTTTTTTTTCAGATTCTTAATTCTTAAGCCAAACTGCGTTATAAGGTCTCCCTTGTTATGGTGGGGATGTAAGGTAACCTACTCTCAGGTATTTTGAACATTTTTATGTAACATTTCTTTATGATAAATAAAACTCCAAGGGAAATCTCTGCTTTCCTCGTAAGTAAAATAAATTTAAAATTTACACATTGCAGCTGATTTACTAACCTGAAACAAGTCTGTACCACTGAAATTATTCATTGAAAACTCTGCTCCCTTATTTAAAAAAAATTTATTTCATATAAATTCTATATGTGATAGAAGTATTATATGCTTTAGCCTGTCTTCCAAATAGATTTAAAACCCAATCTTCCTTCAGAGGCAAATAAATATAAAACCAGCCATATTACATCAACTATACATAGGATTTTCTTTGTACAAGCAAAGATACATTTGCACAGCTTAGCAGTTCACGTCATGTGGACAACTCTGGTTCACTTTCAGGGACCACTAATTTCCTATATACAAGAACCCAGTAGACATTCAGCTGGTATTTTTACCCCAAAGGACAAAATGTCTGATTTAACATTTTTCTTGTATTTTTTTAAGAAGATATTCCATTTGCAAATTCAAGTTTGGTTGGCCCTTTTTAGTCCTTTTGCTCAATATTTTGAACGCTTCCATTTTTTTCTTTTTGTAGAGCCTCTGGGCTTCTTCTCTCTCTCGTTTTCGCCTCTCAAATTCCTGAAATCATTAATACATGTCACCTTCGTTAATCACAAACAGAACCATTTCAGAAACTGTTTTGCAATAGCTATCACCATGCAAATTTTCTGAGGTTTTTGTCTCTCATAAAATGTGAGTAGTTTCCCAAAACTGAAGCAGTGTACCACTTGCCTCAGACTATAATTATACATTGTGTAACACTGAATAATAAAAATTAATATATAATTTTATGCATTTGTATACAAGTAACATTAGATCGAAGAAGACAGAAGGCATCTATTTATATAATAATTTCATTAATTAAATCCACTAAGAGTTCAAGAAGATACTTAGAGGTTAACTAGTCTAATTTTCTATATAACAATAAAACATTTCCAGAAACCTGTATCTGGTATTCTTTTTATCATCTGAATTACAGGTTTAATATTTATCGACTACTTATTACATACATGCAAAACATTCTCCTAGACATGAATTTTCACCATTTAAAATATACCATGCTCATCTGATCTAAGGTAAAAGATTCAACTCTGAGTATAAATAGGATTCAAAGCTACAAATAGTACCAAAAGCTACTATTCTTAATGTGATACATTATTCTTACTAAATATAAAAGTTCTTAATGTAATACTGTTCAATTCCTCCTGTAACACAGGTAGCTCCCAAACAAATACAAGCTCTATAATTAAACATATTTCACCTATATTACATGTAAAATCACAGTATATTGCATTCTTTTAAAACTTTTTGTGCTAGTTTATTATGTTCACCTTACAGATGAGGTGCTGAGCTCAGTGACATTGAAAGAAATTTGTTTAAGATCACCAATAAGTGGTAGGGCTGGGTTTCATACCCAGAATTTTTAAGTCCACACAATGCTATACTATTACTTAAAATTATATTCTCATGGTGTAATATTTCACTCACTTTAACAAACATACAAAGTTCTAAAACTTATTGTGAATTTAGGTATATGAAGCACAGTTTACCCTGTGAAATTTCTCTCAAAATCATTTTCTAAAAATATCCTATCAATTTGGGGCCTGTATTTAATACTCTTAAGACTTTTGATTTTTCATATATAATGGTCTTTGGTTTTATATTAATATTTAATATCTGCAGATTCTAAGAAACTTAATTTTCATGATTATGAAGCCCTATCCCTCATAAAAGAAATTAAAGGGACACTAAATGTTTAACAGGATAGTGGCCCCTTCTGCACTTCATCTGATACACTGATGAAGAGTAGAAAAGGTAGTTAGAAAAAGTTACAATGTAACAAGCTAGAAAACAAAGGTCTAGTATTTTCATGGAGAAATATTTGTTTCATCTTAGTTTGCCATCACTTTAAAAACAATCATAAAAATTTTAGATGTCAAACTCAGTTTTCTTAACTACACATATTCTAAAACAAAACCATAAAGCAAACTATATTACTTCTATCTTGGGGTATTTGTGATTGCTAAGTGATGGATTAATCAACCATTAATGTAAACAAACTACCCGCAGCTTCTACAAGATGAAAATTCTCTTGAAGCCGTAGGTAATTTTGTTTTATTCATTTGGAAGAGTCTGTTAATTCTGGCTTTTTGAATAATAAAGTGGCAACTTTCTGGTAAGTTAAACTAGTTGGTTTTTTGTTGGCAAAACCAACTCTTACCTCCCCTCTGGCGTTGACTTGCTTCAAGGTAAATTTCTATTAATAAGGAGTAATAGCTTTTAAATCCTATTCTGGACTTTCTGGTATTACCTGAGGCAATATAACCAAGAAATTAGAATAATGCAAATCTCCAACTCTACTCAGAGTAATTACGAGAACAACTAATGCTCATGTGCCCAGCTCCAAAAAGCACAGCTTGTGTATGCATTTAAGATTCGTAAGACAAAACGTACTGAAATATGGTAAAAGTAGAACTTACTTGTTTCTTAGCTGCACGCTTAGCTTGTACCTGCTCATATTCTTCTTGTGCTTTCTGATTGGATGTTTTCTTTTTGTTTTTCTTTGGAACAGGCATGGAACTTTACAAGATAAATCAAGACAAGTCATAAGCATTAAAAATGACTTAGTCGAAATTCTGAAGCAATGTGGCGTCAAATATAGTACTCTAAAATCTCATGAATGCAAATTAATTAAGGGAGAGAGATGAGGGAACTATTAATCTTTATTAGTGAAATGTCCCAGTAAAATATTAAAAACACAGGCACAGCTTTTAAGACTACAGATCAACTAAAAGATGTGGTAAATGGAGATTTGGAAGGAATATTTAATCATGGAAAATATACAAAGCTTTGAAAGATCCTAAAATGTTAAAGAATTAAAATATTAAACTGAAAGATGCTATGCAAGTTGTGGGTATAAGCTATAATCTCAAAGTTCTTTGAATGCCTTGTCTCTATTCTACTTCATCCACTTAGTCATGATCACTGTCATGCATTGGACCTAATCTCCATTTAGAAGCAGTCTTTCCTGAAAGTGCTCTTCTCTTTAAGTCTAACCACTTTGAATTTCACTTATTTTCTCAAGATACCTAAATTAACAGTAATGTTCCTTTTCTTGTCTCTCAACTTTTACCTATCCTCATGTCGTAACTACAATATAACATACTTCTGCAGCTCCCTTGCTAAAAACAAAGCATTACCAGACTCTGTATCTTCTTCTAACTAACCCTGTTCTTTAACTTTTCATAGTCAAGTTTCCAGAAATAGTCCATGATTGTCACTTTCTATTCACTCCTTAACTGATACTTATTTCCGTCCCACCACTGCAATCAAACTGCCCATGTCAAAACAGTGATAACCTCCTAGTCAAACAGATTAACGGGGGTTTTGGTCTCTTTTAATTGACTATTCACTACTTTGGAATAATATGAATGATATTCTTCTCTTCTGATCCTTTTAAACTGCTGCTTAGTATGAGTGACATTCTTCTCTTGTGATCTTTTCTAATTGTTGCTTCTTAATCATGCTGAAGACTATTTCTCTTCCTTTTGTCTAGATTTTACTGTAGTTTCCATTTGCTTTGCTTTGTCTTTAGGGATATCTATCTATCTACATCTGTATCTGGGGATGGAGAAATTAGTGTGTGTGTGTATATGTATGGGCACATATACAGATACACACACACACACACACACACACACACACACACACAAGCATGCGCGCACACACACAGAGACATGTATATGGCAGAAAGCTTAAACAGAGTTAAAAATCCCTCCAGAGTCACCAATGACTGCCTAGACCACAAACCCAAAGATTCTTCTGTTCTTGGGCTTGTTTTCCACAGATGTTAAGGTGTTTACTAGTTGAACAATCCCTACTCTCACAACTTTCTTATTCTGACTTAGCTGTCACCGCATTCCCCCAATTCTCTAGCTTTGCAAATTCATTTAAATTATTCGATGTCAACTTTTTCCTGTTTTCATCTCAAAATAAAAATTTGGTAAAATTTATCTATCTTCTCTTATATCTTGACTTAACCCTTCTTATTTCAATCACTGAGAATGACTCAAATGTACATTTCTTGTGTTCATCTTTTCCCCAAGTAGGTATTTAATAAGCCTACTGAAAAATGGAACTTTAAGCATCACTGCCTTTATTCCCAACCATACTTTTTTCTGTGATCCTGTTTCCTTTATTTTTAGTACAAATACCTCACAACTGTATGTGGCAAAATTTCAGTGAAGTAAAAAATTATAGTCCTAAGTAATGCCTGGTTTCTCTGCAAGTTTTAATTTTATCATGTTTTTATTTGAAATATGTGAAGTTTTGTAAGTTAGCTCTTATGAAACTAAGTTGTTTGGTTTTTATAAGCTGGATAAACGGAGCTGTGCAGTGTTTTTTTTTTAAAACTCCAACCCAATCCTTGTCCTCTACAGAAAATCCAAATTAGTAACACGAGGAGTAATAGTAACACTCAGAAGCACTAACCATGTATTATTCACCTTTTAAAATTCCTGACATAAACTAACTCACTCATCACAATGTCATGAAATATTTTAGGAATCCATTTCCCTGAGTGAATGATCCATTCTGGAGTTGTAGAGCATGGTAGCTCTCAATTACATACTTATTATACTTCTTTTTTTAAAATACTGGGACACCAACACATTAAGTCTGGCTCTACAAGCCAAACTGTTAATGATTACTCTCTTAATAATTCTCAAAAATTATTTTTAAAAAATATTATGATAGACGTTAACAGTCCAAATTGTATGTATATGAGAAGCAGAAATCTAAAACTCAGATCTCAATTCTCATTTTATTACTTCTTCAGTTATGCAAACTGACCTCATTTAGTAAAAGTTAAAAAGACTCCATGAAAATATGCTCACCTAATTATGACTTCTAAAACGTGTTAAATAAAAAAAAATTCCAATTCCTACACAAATTGTCCTATAATATCTTTCATAAAACACTACTTATATTTGAAATAAAAGACTACAGGGAAAAAAACACATACTTCATTGTTTTGCTACATTGTTCTTCTGGCTGAGGCTGATGACACTGGTCTTCAGACAAAGCATGGTCAACACTACACTGTTCCTCAGGCAAGGGCTGGCTGACTTTTTCTTCTGACAAACGCTGGTTGCCTTTTTTCTGTTGCTTCCTGAGTCTTTCCTCTTCAGCTAAATAGAGATGTTTCAGATGATCTGGGTACTGATCTGTGAACTGGGATTCCTGGGATATTCCAGCCTTCTTTTCTTTCCATAGCAATTTCTTGTAATTTTGCTGAATCTTCAGTTTTCTCCGAAACGCAAAGCCTTGTCCTACATTAACCGATAGATGTCAAAATTACTGTAACAGAATATAAAGCTGCTAATTAAAAATAAAACCTTTTTCACAGTCTCAATTCAAATTCTAGAAATATTTTATTTTGCTTTTAAAGTTTAGATCAGGCAACAAATTTAAGCGGAGACTGAATAGCAAGTTCGTCCTTTGCAAAAAAGGCTAAACATAGTCCACAGACACTCGTGTAAAATCTCAATGAAAAACTGATCAATTAAGACTGTTGTACTGTAGTCTCAAATGAAAACAAATGCCTTGGATCATGTAGAACATAATTTGGGTAGGCAATAAATACTTCATAGGAAAAAAAACCCTTATCTATCATTTTATCTCAGAAAAATTTACTACTTCAAGTAACAAGACAGTGCACGACCTTGTGAACAGCTACCAACGATCATTATTAGGCTGAATTTATTTTAGTCATACATTCGAAATGAGACCTGCGAGACCTTACAGATAGTAAAAGTCTAGGGAAGGAAAGAACGGAAAATGAGACTGAAGGTGCACTGGGGTATTCGTAATCAACAAGGCTTTGGGGCAGTCTATTTCGAGCCCTCTACTTCACCGTAGTAATACAGGCGCAAATGGACATGCATAATACACACATAAATGGACGCTGTCTCTTTACGGTTACAGGGAAAAGTACTGACGAAAAAGGCGTTACGGCGGGGACGACGTTAAAGACGGAAGTGAGCAACACCGCCCGTCTTCCCCACCGGAGCTCTGCGAAGTCCGCAGCTTCAGCGCTCGGGAACAGCTTCCCCTGCCACAGGCGGGATCCGACCCAGCTCCTACCGCCTTCTTAAAGCTGAGGCGGGGCACGCATTCGTGGCCTTCGCCGGCCCGGGACTTCAAAGCGATGGGCTCCTTACCCTCGCGAACGCTTCCCAGGAAGGCCTGTGGATGGCTGGGCCACCAAGACCTCCGTTTCACATTCTTATTCTTGAATCCGACGGGAGAAACCCCTTCGCCTCGCGTCCCAGAACCTCCAGGCCGCCACCTCGTTGCTGGCGTGACGGGCGCCATCGTGCACCCGCGGCGGAGACAGAGGACGCCTCCACGGACGCCCGGAAAATACGTCACCAGGTTGAAGCAATCGACCGCCCAACTAGAGTCCGGCTCGGCGCTCTACTTACTGTGCCTGTGCTACCTCCGGCAGAGCCGTCGCCACGTTTGCGCCACCTACAGCCTGGGAGGGTGAGCGTCATGGCGGCTTTTTGCCCTCTCCTGGTGACCCAGGACCTGCCCACGCTGCGTGCCAAATTGCAGGGTCTGCTGCGGTTCCTGAGGGACGCCCTGTCCATTTCCAACGCACATACGGTGGACTTCTACACGGAATCCGTGTGGGAGGAGCTGGTTGACTTGTCCCCGGAGACAGTGCTGGCCGCGCTGAGGAGGTCGGCGGCGCAGGCGGAGGCGGAGGGGGAGGCCAGGCTTTGTGAGGTGCGCCCCCTGGCGGAAGCGGAGAAGGCCCCAGGTGAGTGGCAGCCATGCGGGAAGGGAAGCCAGGCAGAAGGTCCGGCCTGTAAATTGTGCCCCCTGGTGGAAGCCGACCGGAACCGCGTGAGCGCGGCCGCAGCGGGGCGCGAGCCGGGCCGGAGAGTGCGGGGAGGGAGGCGCCGGCTCGCCCGGGGGAAACCTACTAGGGACCGAGCTGGGGAGGGCTGGACCGGGGCCACCTTGCTAGGATCGCTGCTCTAAGTGTAGACGCGGTTCCGCAGTTTAAGGAAAGTGAGGAAATCAAGAAGCAGGGCAAGGGAAGGCGTTCTTTTAGCGATTGTCTAGTAATTTTTTGACTGGAGGGAAAGTAGAGGAACAGATCTGTCGCGGGGTTTATAGATTTTAATGGGAACACGGCAGAAGATAAATCAACAGTTAATGAACTAGAGATAGTTTCATATGGTGGTAATGGTCTAGTAGAAAATGAAACGATCGTATAAAGGGGCTGCCTACACTTGGAAGGCCCGGAACAGGAGAAGGCACCAGTGTGCAGAGATCCAGGGCAGGGATTTCAGGCCTCGGGAGCCTCAGACTCAATTCGGCAGAAGCCAAGTGAGGGGCAGAGGCAGGTGCGGTCAGGGAGGTGAACCGGGGCCATATCACCTTTCTGGACCTTACAAGGAGTTTGGATTCCAAGTGTGATGGGGCACTTTTGGAGTTATTAAGTAACATGGTGACTTAATCGGATACACATCTGGGAGAATATAACTCTGAGAGTTATTTGAAGATTAGACTACCTGTGGTGCAAAAGAATAAGCTGAGAGGCCAGTTAAGAGACTTATTAGTACAGGGAAAAGGTGATTGTATCGTGGGCTAGGATAGAAACAGTCGCGATCTCTCACATTTAGTAACAGTTCATTTTTTAAACTGTAAAATATCTTTTACATGCCATGAGTTTTTGTAGGCTCTGGGGTTTCCTGCTTCAAGATACTTAGATTTTACCAAGATGTCTAACTTGGAAATAGAATGACAAATGAACAGCAACAACTCCTGGAATTTTTCCTAGCTCGCTTCTGGGCTTTCCAGACTTTGCCCTTGCTTGGTTCATTCATGGACGTTTCTGTGAATGCAAAGCCCCACTGGAGGGACCATTTGTAATAGCGTTTGGTAAATATTGCTTCCGTAAAGTCACTGTTTATTATTGGGTGGCTCCGCACCTCTTCAGTTTGCTCTCATAATATTCGGTACTTATGTTAACCTGACAGCTTTGCCTAAACTCAAAAAGAGCAGAAACCATGTTTATCTTGTCAATCGATGTCTTCTCAGCACCTAGAAAAATACTTGGAATGCATTAAGTGCTCAGGAAATATTTGTTGAATAAATGAGTGGTTGATATTAGATTTCAAAAGGCAAGTAAGAAAAAGAAATACTACCATTAAATATATAGCCCAAGATTTTCATGTGGATTTAACCTAGTCTCCATACAATGGAAGAATTACAATATGCTTTATGTATCATCAGGATAATAATTGGATTAATTATTATTACATATCTTGCATTGTGATGTGTTTTCACAGATATTTTCTCTTTTAGTCTTTACGTTAGGCATGTTAGATGGGTTCTGATACTGTCAATTTATAAAACTGCAACTTAAATTAATTTGCCTGAGAAACCTATAGACCCGTCTTATTTGGCTCCAGAGTCTGACCTTTCATGTCTATCACAGAATTTACTCTGAACTATTTAGCAATTAATTACCAAGTCCATTTATTATCAAAAGCATTACTTAATGATCCTAATACTTCCCTTATTATTTTATACTGCCTGTTTCCCCCTTTAAGAATGTAAAACTGTTTTCTTCACTGCTTTATCTCTAGTACCTAGAACAATGCCTAATCAGAACAGTAATAGTTACTCTGTCAAGCTTAATTAAAGGAATGAATGAATTCGTTCTCTTAAGCTAGGAATAAATGCAAACATCTTTGGAAAAATTTACAACCCTTTTTTTAATCTATCCAACAACAAAGGAATCTAGACTAGATTGTTACCTTTAAATGTCTCTAGACCTAAAAGTGTTTTATACAATATATTCTATTGTACAAATTGTTAGCTGCTTCTAGTATTAAAAAGAATGTGTTCTTATAATCTCTGTTTATGAGAAATCTTAATTTTTGTTTATGGAAAAATGACCATTTTTCCCCATCACTCTATGAGGTGCTTTATTTGTTTCAGAGATCATTAGAATCTTTTGACGAGATTTGTGTCTTACTAAAGCATTGTTAGCTGCCTTAGACAGTATGAGTTAGCAGTTAAAGTTGTAAAATGTGAAGTCAGAGTTCAAATTTCCCTTCTAACCTCTACCACTTCTGTGATTTTGGGGAAAATTTACATTTTCATTTATTGTGTACTGAGTGTCAAATATGTGCCAGGAACTTTTCTAGAAGATAGGGAACTAGCAGTAAACAAAACTAACAAAACAAAAATCTTATCTTCATTTTCCTTGCATTCTAGAAAGAGGAGGATATAAGCAAAAAAAAAAAAAAAAGGTTTTAAACGCCATGGATTAAAAAAAGGAGGTAGAAAAGGAAAATATGCAGGTTGTCCTGGCAAGACTTCATTGAAAGTCCTCTGGAAGGAAAGATTGAACTGAAGATAAAATGATCCTTGATGGTATCTGGAGGAAGAGAATTCCAGATTGTGAGAGTAGGGCGTGCAAATGCCCTGATGTGGGAGAATATACAGTTTTCAGCTCACTGTTTAGGGAGATGCAAGAAAAGAATTAACGTGGTTGTGTTTGAGGTCAGGCAAATAGAAACATTTGAATCCTATTCATATCCCCCCAATCATTCCCCTACCACTTAAGGTTTTAAAATTAAGTGAGATGTTTCGTTTGCATGGTATAAATTATTCTGAATCAGTGAGGAGCAGAAATGATAGAAATAAAAGTAAACTTACTGCTATTTGAAAGAAAAAGGATAGATAATCCTTGATTATCTCTTCTATGAGTTCAGCAAAGTTGGTGTTCTTCAAAATTTGCTGTGGTCATTAATAAGAGTTAAGATCAGTCGTCTCCAAGCCTTCCAACCTTGAGGTACATGATGATTATTATATTCTGATTTGTTTTCGCAAAACTACTTAGTGTTTTCTCAGTATAGCACTGAGCTAGGTGTTGTGGGTGGATCCAACAGTGAAGAAGGTGTAGTCTCTGCAAAACCATATGGTATATCGTAGTGGAAGAGAGAAAAGTTATTAATGATTGTATAAAACAAAATGAAAAATGAGTGTTCCATTGAAAGCAGAATTTGATTCTATTTTCTTCCCATTTGGTGTGGACTGAGAATTAAATACCGTACTAAGTTATTATAATTTTTCCTCATTAATGTATGAAAATCCTATGCTCTCAAGCATTGCCCCGGAACTGCTTTTTGATATAATTTAATTTCCAACAATGTGACAGTGCTTTTATCCAAAACTAGTTGATTTCATTTTCCAAATAAGTTTTCAATTTTTTTTAATCTTTGAAATGAAAGATATATATGTATCTCCATTATTGAATTGTTTTCTGAGTTTTTTAAATTCTATCTAATAAAATTCTGTTCCCTTGCCCCCACAAGTGAGGTTGTTCTTCATTTATTTTATTTCTCTCCATCTGTTTCTTAAAACGTTTTAATGCCATTTTAGTGGGAATTTAAATAATCCTCCATGACAACTGTTTTACATAGGAGGCACTCTAATTTATGTTTTACCTAATTTATTTTTTATTTAGCAAATGAATTTCTAAATTTCTGTTTCTGAGTTTATTTCCCCTCAGATTAAGCTATAAAAAGTGTTAGAGTTAAAATACTATGTTACATTTTTCCATTTTTAAATTTGATTTCATTTTATAAATAGTTAAATATGAAAATACTTTTGACATGGTTGAATGTACTTATGCATTCAATGTGATGTTAATATTGGTTCAATAAAGACAGCATATCAATTCCTTAATCATTCCAAAAGCATAGTTTGAGTGTTTAACATATTTTTTCATTTCATATGCAACTATAAATTAAACTGGAAAAGCTTAGGCAAAAAGTTTCCTAGCATACAATTGGGTGATATAAATTAATTTATTTTAAAGCAGCAGTATATATTGTTTTCTCTGTGTTATGTTATAGGATGATGGATAGACCCAAAGATTCATACGATTTATTTCATCTTTAATTTTTAGAGTTTGGTAAGAGATTTTTAAACCTTGGTCAAACTCTGTTAAACAACTATCAAAGATGGAAGCCAAAAAACAACTATTGTAGAAGCCAAAGCTTTAAAATGTTTGATTACATTTTCATTGAATAAAAATAAATTTCCATTTTAGAAAACATGTTCAGTTCAATTGACCCAACACTTACTGAGCACTGTGGTAGGGGGTTTTATCAGTAATGAAAATAACACCTCTAAAGCCACTGCAGGAGCACCGGTGAGACTTAATAGGTTTTGAGCCACAGCTGTGACTGGAGGAAGGGGTGTCTAAATGAAAGGATGGATGGGTGGCTGAACGTGTGGACTGAAGACACAAGAAACATTTATGATGATGTGCGATACTTAACTTTGGCAATGAATGAAAATGCTTTTTTAAAAGACAGAAAGTAGGAGAAGGGAAAGATTTGGGGAACATGAGAAAGTTCAGTTCACTTTTTTTTTTTTTTTTTTGGCTGGGGACCGAACTCAGGGCCTTGTGCTTACGAGGCAAACACTCTAACCACTGAGCTAAATCCCCAGCCGCAGTTCACTTTTGAACCTTGAAGGCATCTATAGGATATTCTTGTAGAAGTTAATACAAAATATCTCTAGGTCTTTGTGAAGGTTATTATTAAAAAAGAATTGTTGATTTCTGCTTGAGATTCTGGACCATAGCTTACGTGACATTAACAGATACCCTTAACCCTTGTAACACAGTTAATCTCAAAACCTAGTACATAACTGCGCTTTATCTTCTATCACATTCTGAATGTTCTATATCACTCTTGTCTTAACTTGAGATTGTAAAAATTCAGGCTGAAATGAGGTTTTATGCTTCTCTGACAGGCTCAGTGGTGCTATTGAAGTCCTCGTGGCCTCAGTGATTACAGCAACCACAGAGTCTTAGGGGAATTCGTTTCTCCTTGTGTAGTTGGTGATGCTACAATAGTAAGTGTACTGAGCATTGCTGTCATCCGTGCATGCATTCATTCATCCATTCGTGCTGTGTGCAAAGTTTGTATTCAGCTGGGATTAAAGCAGGGGTACTACTTTGTTTCTACCAACAGATACCACAGTAGAATCTTATAAAATACTTTATTCCTTTTTCAGAGATTTATCAATTGTTTTACATGTAAAGATTGTTTTTCGGTTTTGGAAACTTTAGGCTCACTTTTGGTGGAGAGGGACATTGTTAAGCGAAGTGAAGAAAGTGATTATGAAGAGGGAGTGTGAATTATCTTACAGTATTATAATATGTGGAGCTCTGCCAGATGGAATCTTTGCCAGACCTAATTCTGACACACAGGTCCCACTGCTGTTCTTTACTGCTGTTTTGCCTAATTTCCTTTGTTGTCTTCTGTACTCAATACAGTGTCATGCTAATGGAATATGGGAATTAAGAGCCAGGTCTGAAGTCAGTGTTTACTGACTAATTTGGATTAAGTGTGCCATCACTAAGTCTCAGTTTTTCCCCTTTAAATGGGTAGGGGTAAGGGAGCAATTAACCAGCTTTATGAACGTGTCACATGAAAGGTTAAGTGTTTAGCATATGCCTGGGACATGCTATATATGCAGTAAATGTTCGCAGTAATGTTTACGAGTTATGAGCCCTGACAAATCTCCGCTTCCTTAAAGTGTTGCGTGACATTCAACTAAGATAAATCACTTTAAAGACATTTATTTTTGAAATTTTATTTTTATTAATTCTAAACATCATACATTCATTCATTGTTTTTGTTTTTAGCTTTGAAATTTTGTTATACATTTGTTTGCCTTGAGATTTTTCGTAATTTAACATGTATATATGACTTTTCTGTTTTTCCTTGTACATTGATCTGTGATGTAAAAATAAACTAGATATCCTGGTCTTAATATTTATAGAAAATAACCTCCCCTGCTTCTTGTCTGATTAACTTGTCTGGTAAAACTGTCTTGTACCTATAAGAAATGTCTGTTAAATAGTGGTTGTACAAAAAGGTAGGACCGTGTAAAGGACAGTAAAGCATATAATAAAACAGAGCAACAACTTCCAGTAGAGGGCAATGTGGGCAAAATAATCAAGTCACATAATATGCAGGTGCAGTGGGCAGTAGATTTTAAAACAAAGTTTTTTGTGTACTTCAAAAAAATAAATCTAAGAATTAACTAAATTTAAGTAACACTGTGGTTTCTGTTTTACTAGTTGTCAATCTCAAACATTATACAAGTACCCAGGGAAGTACTATGAGGATTTTGACACCATTACCTTAACCACATAACTTTCTCAAATACTGTTTCAGAGATAGACGTTAAGACCATCAACACCTCTCTTTCTTTCTGAATCTTTAAAAAATAACCAGGTCATGGAAGTTACAGGCTGGATCTCTTGAAAAACAAACAAACCAAAAAAATACAGCAGCTGTATTTCCATATTTCAAAAATATTCATCATGGAGTTCTGGACTGAGTAAATTGTCCTTAGCCCTAATGACAAACTATCGGACTGATTCAGAACACTTTCCTTTTTTAAAAAATTAAACATTGTTGAGAAGATAATGCTATAATTTAGACCTTTAAATTTCTAAAATTAATGGTGGGCCTTATAATTAAAAGCAAATTAACATTTAATTCAGGTTGGATTGGAATTTTTGCAGGTATTTCCAGTAAGGTAGTTAAATTGATTTGAACCTTTACTCTCCAACAGAAACATCACATTTCTTTCTGTTGGCAACATTGTCCAATAACTGACTATTATAATGGTCCCTCTGCACACTGAGATTTAATACTCCTATCCTATCACACTCCGAGAAATTGCTGCCTGGGAACCTGGGGATGTTGAGACTGCTCTTAAACCTGAGAGCCTCACTTAATAGTTGACTGAGTTTTCCCCTTTGTATCATGCCTAAATATTTTGATGTGGATTTTATTATCTTTGGCCGCGTAAGTAAATTCAGTTTCTAAACTGTCCGAAGAACTTTATGTAATACGTAAAATGTAGTTTAAATTCACTAGAGTAATTTTATCATCCTACTTTATATTTAATTGATTCAAAAAATAGAATTTATACTCCTCTGATTTTCTTCTTATCAGTGAATTTGTTACACATTATGGTTACTAATTTGAGATACTAACCCTATAAAGGCATTAGCTTAAAAACGTAGCTTTTACTTAAAATTCTGTAGGTAATCATCAGTTACCTTACTTCCAGATTTTATCACATAGCATCATTATTCCTTCTACATAAGTGAATTTTGATAATTTATAACTAACTATGAGAATCAGAATCCTACAGAACCCTTTATGGCACATAGTAAATTTTTTTTGATTAAAAAAATGTTTCCTAGATTGTATCATCTTTTTGTAAGATGAACATTTTATACAGTTTGGTTAATCACTTGATGTTTTTAATTATTTTTAGTTTTCAAAAAATTTTCAACAAATGAGTTGACTTGGAACTCTCTATCTAGAGTTTCTTCTTTTTTTTTCTATCTAGAGTTTCTATGAACTACTTCAGACAAATTGGAATGACTTTTTAACCCTGACATTTCTTAAAAATGACCGTAGAAAAATAAGATTGAGCAGATTTGTTGGCGCACGTGTATGTCCACCAGAAGAGCCAGAGTTACGCAGTAATAATAAGCCTAACTGTTCTGCAAGCAATGCCGTTTTGTTTGCATTCTGTGTCCGCTGTAGCCAGACAGTGCTTCCTTGTTCTGGTCATTCAGATTCAGGTTGTGGCGGCTTCCATCTTCAGCAGACTACAAAGCTAGGAAAAGTTCTAACACCCTTAAACTTCTGCCTAAAATGATACAGTTCGCCCAGCCAAGAGGTGGCCACACCTGAGTTTAATAGATTGCTTATACATCTTTCTCATAAGGAGAAAGGTACCAATGTTTGTAAATAGCTTAACAGTTTACCATACTCTTCTAATTTGTAAGCAGCTTAGAACCTATCAACAGTTACTAAACTAAATTTAAAGAATGTCTGGTTTGAAACTGACCACAGGGGAAAAATGTTCTCTATGACCAGGTTGTAACCTGATTAGTTTTAGAGCTGTTGCACTGACAGTACCTCAGAGACACACACACACACACACACACACACACACACACACACACACACATCCCCAGGTATAGAAGGTCCATGTGATCCAGGAGCTGTTTTACAGTAACATTTGTACCACCGAGATTGGTATTGTTGCTCCCTGGGCGGTGTGGACAGACCATAACAATTCTGTAAGGACCGACTTCCTTACAATGAACAGTTGTAGGTCAGAAAGGACAGTTTAAAAGTTACTGTTCAGATTTTAAAATTGGGGGGGAAGGGTCTTGGAACAACAAAAAAAAGGGCAAATTTTAACTTGACACCTTAAACATATCATGGATAAAATGTTAAGACTGGGTGCTACAAATAGATAATAGTTCAAATAACAGATATAAATGGAACTATTTTGAGATATTGCTAGAATTCACACAAAAGTGAAAATATGTAATTTGCCATAAAAAGTGCTTACTAAGTTTTCATACAGGTTAGCTATCAACTATTTAATTATTGCTAATTTTCTTTTTCTGTCCTGACTTTTTAGGTATTATTGACTTTCCCAAAATATTTTGTGAATCTTCTCAGAAGCTAGTGAATGTGGAAGCCTTTGCTCTGGCTGCAAAATACTATTCTGTACAAAACCTGGGAGTATGTACTCCTTTAGAACAGTTGCTCATAGCTCTTCGAGGAACTAAAAACCAGAGAACTGGTATGTCCATTTGTGTATGTAAGTATATATGCCTTTTAGGTACTTTGAAGCAATATATATCCATGTATGTATATTTTTCTAACTTATTATTAGGCCTTATAGACCCTGATTAGTTTGTACCTAGAAGAGTAGATTTTAAACAAAACAGCTTATACATTTCTGCATTTTTTCCCACTGTGATCTCTGGCTATCTTTACTTTGGCTGGTGGCTGCCCTGCAAACAAGGCTGCAATAGGCTAATACAAATTCCCAAGTCCTTGCATTTGTTTTGTTGCAGTGGGCTGATGTTCTGTATGCCTGATGCTTTGGGACAAGTGTGAGAAAAGTGGAAAGAGGTTTTTAGGGATATGGGGAAGAAACATGATTGTCAAAAAGTGTGAAAGTCCCAAATTAAAACAGAAAATATAAAACTAAAATTTTGCTGTATAAATTGTATTGTAAAGAAACTTTACACCCATTAAAAGATACAGATCAAAAGACTTTTTTTAAAAAAAGATAGCCCTCAATGTTGAGAAGGAACTGCTTTAATAGTAGTAATATAATAATTATTATATTTATAATAAAATAGTAAACCTAAGCTCTTCTTTATTGTCTACAAAGATCTTTATTATTATCTGTTATCTCATTTGAGCCTCATTTCCTCAGCTTTTTGTTTAGAAAAGATCCAAGCCTACAGAAAAGTGTCAAGATAGTACAAGGAACCCCGGATATTTTTCTCCTAGATTGACCATGTTAAAATTTTGTCACATTTATTGTTGCTCTTCTTTACATACACACTCACACACAGCTATTTATCTGAATCCTTTGAGCATAAACTACAGGTACTATAATACTTTTCCCTCAGTTATTTTAGCATTTATCTCCCAAGAACAAGGGCATTTTTGTACACATTCCCCAGCACATTTGCACATGCTGGAATTTAATATTGCTATAGTAGTACTGTCTAATAAACAATATATATTCAGGTGTCTCTAAGTTGTAAAAATTGTTTATGGCCATTCTTCCCTTAGTATAGGAATCTGTTCAGGCTTATGTATGACGTTTAGTTATAATGTTTAATCTCTTCAATGTGGAATAGTTTCTCAGCCCTTCTTTTGTTTTTCCTGACACTCATACTTTAATGCATATTGGTCAAGTTTGTTTCATTCCCCTGATTAAGATTTAGGTTATACATTTTTTATAGGATTATTATTTAAGTAATTCCTTTTTTCATGTATCACACTAGGAGGCACATACCATTTTGTCCCATTATTGGGGATAGTTGTTTGATCACTTAGTAAAGTTCACCATTGTAAAGGGAGCTTTCCCTCTTTGAGTCCAATTCTTTAATTTTATCTTCACTTTTTTCTTTTATCTCTAAATTTTTAAGCAAAATTATTTCATAGTATTTCTCTTGGAGCAAAACAAAGAGCTACTTGATAAATGGTTCCTGGCTCCAAATGAGTTTGCCAGCAGCACTGCTATGGGGGCTCTAGTCCACTGGCACCTAAAGCACTAAGAGTTTACTCCAGCTGTTGCTGACTGGCATTAACTGAATGGACCTCTGCATCAAGGAGAGCACTTATGGCCCTTCCTCCAGTTTATAAAGTGTAAGGACCATAGTTGGAGCATCAGGGTAAATGAGTATGTATGTATCGTTGGCTGAAATAAACAGTGAAATTACCAGTTGATGTCTGAATGGACTCTGTCTTATGCTTCGTATTAGATAGAGTTGATTCAGGCAAGTAGGGGTGCATGCTGGTGATAGGTGAGGATGGAGGGAGTATATTCCTCATCCTGGAATACATCAGCTTATTTGTTTGCTAAGCTCATATATGTTAGCAGAATGAGCTTGTTTCTATTGTGAAATCTAAACTCAAACAAAGAATATGTCCTAAAATGCCCTTGGAATGTTAGCAAGAAGGTGCTTGTTGCTATTTACAGAATCCTAAGTAGCAACCATTTATAACTGGAAAAATCTTGTCAAGGAGGTTCTTAGCGTTGTGCAACACAATAAATGATCCTGGGCTCAGCTGACAGCCAAGTGTTCTCAGATGTGAACTCTGTTGTGCTGTAATGACTGTACTAGCCCCACCTCTGAATTTGCCACACTGCCCAACTCTCTTGTGTCTGATGCTACCTTAACTACCTTGTCCTATCTTCTGGCCACTTTAACGTGCTTTATAATGTGGTGTACATACTATATACTCTAACGTGCTGTTCTGTAGAATATTCTTCAGTGATAGGAATTTTGTACCTGTGCTTTTCAGTACAGTGGAAACTAGTCATATGTGACTGTTGAGCACTTCAAATGTGACTAAGGCAGCTCAGAAACTTAATTTGAAATTTTGTTTGCGTTATTGTCAATGTAAATTTAAATAATCAAATCTTTAGCAGCTGTTGTATGGGTAGCACAGGTAGTGAAATGACTGTTCACATTTTTACCTGTTTTCCCTCTTGGATGATCTTTTTCTTAATGGTTTATAAGAGTTTGTTTTGTTTCTATAGCTGTATGTACTGGAAAGACCTTTTCCCACGTGGTTTTCCTTTTCGTTCTGTTAAAATTGTCTATTCATGAGAAAGTTTCTTTTGTAGTACAACTTACCAGTCTTGTCCTTTATAATTATTTGCTTACCATGTCAAGAAACATTTTTAATAAGTGTATGGATCTTATTTAATTCAAATTTGATTCAGAGCATAACAACTAACAGAGAGCTTCACCAAAACACAACAATCTTTATATTATTTTCAGATTTCATTTAAAAAACATGAACATTAGCTCATACTTTTTTTTAAAAAATGAACATTAACAGATAATTTTGCTTTAATGAAATTAAATTTTACTTTAATAGCAGTAATTTTGTTTTTTTTCATTCAGGTGAAAATCTGAAGCCAAATGAGTTTATGAATATGAAAAAGTCTCATGAAGTTCAAGCAATGTCAGAGCTGATCTGCAGTATTGCTGATTATTATGGAATCAAACAAGTAAGAGTATTTCCTTATGTTTTTAGGTGTTAAAAATATTGGTTCTTTTTTGATATCACTAATTTCTTTTTCTACTGTTATTATCTAGTCTTTAAAATGTCCTGAAATAATAGCATCGTTTAAATACCAAATCTTTCAATGTATGTTCTTGTTTCCCAAAATGCTATAAATATAATGCATTTATAGCAAAAACAGGGTATAACTGTTAATGTTCTCCTACAAATTTCACTTTTCTGAATGGATATGTTAAGGGTAATTCACTTTGCTTGCTATCACTCCACCTCGAGGCAGAATATGCAGATGACTTTTTCCAGAAATGTTTGCCGCTGGTTATTCTCAGAAGCCGAGTTGCCAAGCTGTAGTCTGGGGCATCTCCCTTATTATAATAATGCAAAGAGGTTATATTTTTAGAGTTTAGATTCTTTCATACTAAAGTAGTCTTTCTCTTATAAGAAGATCTGTGGAGGTAATGGAGGATTTTTCCTCCTTTAATTTTTATTAGGTATTACAGTCTTGCCGTGGATTTACCCAGACTTAGGAATGTGAGAATTAGAAAGCTGTTATAGCTTGGGCTAGGCCTGCAGAGCCACTTTTGGCGGCCTAGATCTCTGGGTCAGGGGCAGGAGCAGGACCTAAGGTAGTAGCTCTCAACCTTTTCTTCAGGGTGTCAGACCTAAGCAGTACCTATCAGCAACCTACCTACCTTGACAGTGGTTCTCAGTTTCAGGAGCAAGGACAGATATAACCTCTCCCCAACTCTATCCCCTCTGGTGCCTTCTTTCAATCCAGGGGGCAAGTGCTGTTTCTAAATATGCTTCAGGTGTCTGCCAGTATCCGCTAAGGGTAGTAATGATGAGAATGAACTGCAGAGGAGCAAATGGGTAGTTTAGTTAGCACTGAAAGGAGCATAACAGGGTTATACACTTAAGGCACCAGTTAATAAGAACAGGTCCACTACAGAGAGCAAAGCCTGGAAGACAGAAAATTCAGATAACTGGCATTCAGGTAATCCGGGTGAAGACTTTCTCATGTAGGGTAGGTATTTAAGTGCAGAGCAGGAGAATGGGATGAAGGTCCATCCTTTGAGGAAAAGTGGTTTGAGTCAGAACAACAGAATCTCAAAGAACTAGACTCAGACTCTTTGTAGAAAGCAAGGCTAAACCATGATCATTTAGTTTAGGGCTACAAATCAAAGCAAGGGAAATATAGAAGTGGTAAAAAACATAATGTATACTCTGTGGAAAGGACTTCAGTTAGGATTCCTGTGGGCTTAATTTTGTAGACTTCTCTTTCCATTACATATGTAATGATGCTGTATCACTGTGTAAGATTTATAAGATTTATTTCCTCATCAAATATTATTGGGTGTTAATCACATTCTAGCCAATGTGCAAAATTATTCCATACCCAACTTTATTGAGATATAAATGCACTCATGTTAATTTTACAGTTTGACTTTCCAAATGTGTACGTATGCTCATACAGCCTCTACAATCAAGGTATACATTGTTTTCATCATCCCCCAAAATCCTATCAGGTCTCTTTGCAGGGGCATTCTTCAACACTGCTGACTAGACTGACGTTGACGTGAGATAGCCACAGTTTGCCATTATTTTATAAACCTAAACAGTTGTGTACTCTGTAACTCATCAATTTAGCTTAGATGTATACCCTCTCCCAGAGAAACTTTGCTCACAAGCATTGGAAAGCATGTACAGGAATGTTCCTAATAGCTCAAAACTGGTAACAAACCAAATGTTTACTCATAGGGGATTGAATAAGCTGCGATGTGTTTACATACTGGAATATCATATACCTGTAAAAGTTAAACTATTACTGTTTGTATTGCATGAACAAATATTAGAAACTAAATTGAATAGAAAAATAACAAGTTACAGAAAACTCCATATTTTATGGTACTGTTTTTTAAAAGATATTAAGCAAAATAATACTACGGTTTTCAATACCAAAATGTATACGAAAAGGGTGTTAAGGAAGCCAGGGAATCAAATAATAATTTGAGAATAGTTGTCACCTTTTGTAAGAGAAAAAGGGAGATAAGATATGGAAGGAAAATATAGTTATATGTAGTAGAAATATTATATTCTAGGTTTTGGGATGGAAGTTGGCAGATGCTGTAGGGTAACTGATCCAAATACTCCCAGGCCTTACCATTTCATGGTGTGTTAGACTGGTTTCTACCCAATAATATCTGCATTTCATCCTTGTGGGTCTTCTCTTATTGCTGAAACAAGCACTGCACCCATACAAGTTTTGGAAATTAATTCCTCCCTGTGAGTAGCTTTGAATGAATAATGGATGCAGCATTTCAGGTGGGATGATTCTTAAGTATGTAATTTTACACTAGGTCTCAGAATTTCCCAGTGGGATTAAACCTACAGCAGTATCTTGCTAAATAATATGGTTTTTCATAGAGCTGCTATTCTTTTTCTCTTTTCTTCCTTCCTGTCGGTGTTTGTCTTACTTTCCATTATGTCACTTACAGTTAAATCTTTGTTGAAAGATTTTCATCGGATATAAGCCAATCTAAAATGAAGGGTGCTTCAAACTTTACGCGTATACTCCCTTTATTCTTTATTTGTATGAAATACTATGTAATAGTGGATGATTTTAATTCAATAAAGTAGATTTGTTTTTATTTTTAAAGAACAAAGAAAATATTTTCGAAATAGCTTAATGTGTCATGTTAAACCTGCTTTAAGGGTCCCTTTTGCACAGCAATGATAAATAAAACAACCAAAAATTTATGACTTCTGGTAAGGCCCAAATGAGTCCATTTTAGAGTGTCCTTAGCAAATGAAAAGTTTTTTTGTGAGATCATTTATTAGCAATATTATTTGATTCTTTCAGTGTTTAATAATATCATATGTATACTAATTATGAATTTAAAATTTAGATTTAACAAATACAGATCTCAGGAATGGAGACTCGGATTATGAAATACTTAATCTACCACTGGACATAGAGAAGTAGAGAAGGAAGGAAGGAAGGGAGGAAAGAAAGAAAGAAAAGGAAAGGAAAGGAAGAAAGAAAGAAAAAAAGTTCCTTTCTGCTTCAGCCATACTACTCCCTGCATGACCAAAGCTGACTTCTTACACTCACATTTCCAAGTCTTTAATTTTTGTTTCTAAAATATATTCATCCACTCATACTTACTACTTGATATAGTCATTCATTTAGACAATGAACTCGTTGGACATATTTTCTTAGATTCTACTATGTGTCAGAGGCACTCTTTTAAGATACTGAGACTAAAACAATGAATAAACCAAAATACTTTTACCTTCATGGCATTTATATTCTAGTAAGGGGAGATGGATGATAAAAATATTGTATTTTGTTGTATATTTTGGCACATTTTAAACAGGAACGAAATAAAAAAGGAAGGGAGTAGTGAATGCAGAACTTTTCCAGTGGAAGGGAGTAGTTCTTGAAACACCCAGGAAACCAAATTGACTCCAATAGAACAAGCAGGATGAAAATAATAGGAGCTATAGGAGCTGAGGTTGAGGTGAGAGAGGGCAAATTATGAAGTTCTAGATTCTTAGATGCTTTTGTGATGATTTAGGGTTTTATCTTGAGTAAGCTGGATCATTTTTTTCTGTTGAGTTATAAAGGAAACATTTTCAATATCTTTGACTCTGTATTTCATAGTAGTCTTTGTTTTTATACATTTAAACTAATTCCTTTAAAAATTAAACATTTTAATTTGATTGTTTTAAAACTTTACTTTCAGATTGTTTATTGTTACTATATTGCTTATATTCTGATGACTCATTTTTGTACTCTAACAGATTGCTAAATCTACCTGCTATTTCTATTAGCATTTTTTTTATATATTCTTCAGGATTTTTGGGGGACATAATTGTATGAAAAAGACAATTTTACTTACTCTTTTCCAATTTTTATGTATTTTACTCTTGCTCTTGGTTTAGTACACAGGCTACAACCTCCAGGAAATGTTGAATAAAAATGACCAGAGTAGTTGGTTTTTAATAGAAAATAACAAACATTGTAGATTATATAAAATTATAATTCCTTTGTTCACTTGCTTTTAAAAAATTATATATGTGTGTGTGTGCGTGTGTGTGTGTGTGTGTGTGTATATATATATATATATATATATATATATATATATATATATCATGCTTTTATTGTAATTCATTCTGTTTTTCTTACTCCAGGTAATTGACTTGGGTTCTGGTAAAGGCTACCTAAGTTCCTTTTTGTCCTTGAAGTATGGCTTAAGTGTTTATGGAATTGATTCCTCAATTACCAATACTTACGGAGCTAAGGAGAGGAACAGGAAACTAAAGAAACACTGGAAACTCTACCATACTCAATCAAGAGTAGATGTTAATGGACAGGCATTAAAAATGGCAAAAGAAAGAAAAATGCAGAATGAAATGAAATGTAAATCAGATACTGAGAAAGTATGTAACAGCAGTCCTGCAAAACAAGAAAAGATGTCTACCTCAGAATTTTTGCCAGATTTTTCAGGCTCTGTAATATCTGACATCAGAATACAAATGGAAAACCTACATACTCAACCATATGAAGAAGAAAATTTGTGTTTTGTAGATGCCTTTTCTCTCATAGACTTTTTGCCTGTTGATTCCATGGAGCCTGTTTCTTCATCGCATATACCCAACAGAGAAATGTCTGAAGCAAATAAAGGGAGAAGAAAAATGACATCAGAGTCAAGTGAATCAAATATATATTCACCATTAACCTCTTTTATCACTGCTGATTCAGAGCTACATGACATTATTAAAGATCTGGAGGTGATTTCACTTTTGATTCCTTTAATTTGATATGAAAATGCTATAAACATACAATTCAATTTAATAGTTGATTTAACATACTAATATGAAGCATTAATCTAAAAGACTGAGAAAATAAAATCCAAAGCATGCTTACAAGGTAGTTTTGGGGGTTGTATATTCTACCCATGTTGAATTTTTAAAAAATTCTTCCTCGGATAAATGAGTAGACAAACTACCAGAGTTCTTTATAAACTTAAATCCTTGTTTGGTAACTGGCCAGTATTTTGAGATTTTGTAAATGGGTAATTTTTCTTTCTCCCCAATAGTTTTGGAAATCACTAGTTGAAGGAAACTAGTTAATTTCCATGAATCGTTGTTCTTATAAGAACAGTAATTACATTATTCTTAAAGGTATTTTTAATTTCTCTCAGGCTTAAATGAACTCCATGAATTTAACCTCATTTTTGAAAATACAAAATTTTAGTGCATATTGTCACTTTTTAAGTTTCAAAAAATCTTATTGGAAGTATCTGATCAAAACTCTATACAGACACAAGAATCATTTAAAATAAAGTAAGCTAGAATAATGTTTTTTGAGTCCTACAGTGAATCAGCAACTTAATAACCAAAATTACTAGTATTTCTCAGTGTCTTTTCCTCTCCCCCAAATAATACTCAAGTATTTTACTGTTAGGGTAATAGAATGTTTATATATCTTTGTTTTCTAGCTGCTACTTGCTAATATTATTAACCCTATATGATGAGAACAGTGAACAAGGAGATTAAATCTTCACGCATTATCTTTAGGGAGAGCTTAGCTAAACTCATCTAAATTATCTAATCATCAGGAAACAGAGTAGTTTCAAAGCCCTCCAAAAACCAGCCTTTGAAGGAAACGGTGGGGGTAACTGAATATTCTCTCAACTGAGCGTTCTGTAGGTCAAAGCAGCCTACAGGCACAGCATTTTTACTCAGAAAGTTTAGATTTTTTTAGCTCTGTTCTGTGTCTGGGTTAGATAGGCTAAAATAACATTTTTAGTAAAATATTTTAAAATAACATTTAAATAAATTATATATGTTCCTCAAGATAGTTATAAAAATACACTTGAATCAAAAGTTACACTTCTGTTATTTTGAATTAATAACTTAAAGTAAAAAATAATGATGGGAAAACACTAAATTTTATTGTATGACAGTGATAGTACTAAGTTATTTATAGGAATTAACTTACTAGTTATGCCACAGTGCACTAAGGTGAGATGCTGTTATCACTGCTGCTTAATAGGTCAGGAAACTAAAACATTGAATGGTTAAAACAGATTTGCCACATCACATTTGTAACTGAACTAGAATTTAAACCTTGATAAATTCTCAAAACTGCTATTAATGATTATAAATTATGTAATTGGGCTTGTTAATAATTAGTTAATGACAGCTGTTAAACACATGTAGCAATATTTATGCAATTGAAATTAATTTTTTGGTATTATAAAGGGCTTAAACTGTTGGATGGGTATTACTCCAGATAACATTAGAGAGACATGATTTTTTAAAAAGCTGAATTAGAAATTGATATGTCTATAGATTGCTGATCTTCACTAATAATATAACCTTTGAATTATGTGGGCGTAACATGTCATCTGAAAACTGAGAGGGTAATAAAAGTTCTCCAAAATTCTTTATTCCAAATGGCAATAGTATGTATGTTCTAATACAAAATATATTTCCTGAATAAAAAGTTCTTTTTGCTGCTTTCACTAAATTTCCGTGAGTCATGTCAAAGGCGGGTATTATATTAAATTCAACATTTTAAATGTTTGGGAGGATTGATCAATCCATTATACATTTGTGTGTATACATTTAAATTAGGTTTAGAATAATTAAAGGAAATATTTCAGAGAAAGTACAAATGATACATAACCAAAAGCACTGAGAAAAACTCAAATTTATGATAAGAGATCATAACCATTTTACTTAAAAAGGAAACAATTATTATGAAAATATAATAAAATATTTATTGTGAAAACAAAAATTCTAGGTAGAATTCGATGATTATAACACAATTCATCTATTTGAATGAATATTTAAAATCTTTACCTGACTTGGTCTTTAACCTTCCTTTTAATGGCCAAAATTTATATCTCTTCCTGTCTTTAAAGGATTGTTTAATGGTGGGTCTACATACTTGTGGCGATCTTGCTCCAAATACTCTGAGAATATTTACTTCTAAGTCTGAAATCAAGGGAGTGTGCAGTGTGGGTTGCTGCTACCACCTCTTATCTGAAGAGTTTGAAGATGAGCATAAAGGTACAAAGTTCTCCATGTGTCATCATTTTTATTTGTCTGAAAAGTGACTCTTTTGTTTTCTCTGTTTCTTGTCCATTATTATGGTTTGAAATAATATTTAAGATAGCATCTGATTTTCTTGCAAGTCTAATGCTACAGTATTACTGAAATTTAATGCAGCATCATTTTATGTATTTTATTGTACTTTCTTTGATCATAAAATGATCTTAATGAGTGCTGATGGCCTTGCAAATATTTGAAGGTTTTAGGTAGTATGTATTTTAGAGAACCTCTGTTTTTAAAAATACTCATGAGATATACTTTTAATGAATTGGTAAAAGTTATTTTGTCATGAATATAGAGTTTCAAGGTTTGCTTTCGTTTTTCAAGTTTTCTCCATTTCTGAAGGAATATTGCTATTTCTAGGGGAAAAAAAGGTTAATTCAAGAATTGCTATAGTAGAATTTTAGAAAACTGCAGGACTATGATTGCATAAAAATAATAGTATTGTAACTATGCTCCTGGACTCAAAAAGTGCCTGCAAAACAAAGTGCCAAGTAAGTTGGCAGGAATTTTAAGCACCCCACATCCCTTCATCCAGAGTAGTGTATTTTAAATGTTATGTCTTCCCGTAAGATATGATTTCAAAGCTGCAGATTCATATTACATAGTTATTTCGTCTATTAATATTGGCGGTTCTTTTTTACATCAGTTTAATAATGTCTTTTATCAGTGTTCATTCAGCATCTCTTGCTAAGAATTTTTAGGTAAGGAAGTTGTATACATAAGGATGGTATTGCTCTTTTTCTCAGTATTAAAACCCAGGTGAATATAAAATTTTGATTATTTTTCACTTGGTTGTGTCTAAGAAGTAAAATTTATAATTGTATAATTACATGGAAATGAGTCTGGGTGAAACAGAAGCCATTTAGAACTGGCAAAGATTTCTCTGAGACTTAATTGAATTAGAATGATTTTGTCAGAATTTTGAGAATTATCATGTAAGAGAGGTGCATAAAAGTAAAATGAGTATGTAGAAATGGAATGAGAGAAAAAATTGACAAAAATTTAACAGTACAGTAGTTTAGAGGGAGAATGCATAGATGATTGTCTTACAATGTATAGAAATTTTAAGACAAAAACTAGGGGAAAATGTGAACCTAAAAATAGAAAAAAGAATTACGCTAAATTCTATATCCAAGTAGTTATACTATCTTACAGTATTTTGTATATCTTTCCTTAAAAATTAAGGGAAAAATCTTTAATGCAGGCACAACTCTCCTGTTTTAAAATTTTTCTTAATCAGTTATAGGATAAGATTCAGTGTAAGGAAGCATTTGGGAGGACTGCTTTTTGTTCTTTGTTCAGGAGCTTTCCCTTTTTTTTTTTTTTTTTTTTAGGGAGAGGAGGGTGGTGCTGGGGATCAGAACTTGAGCTTGCCAGGGCCTTGAGCTTAGCAGGCAAGCACTGTACCACTTGAACTAAATCCCCAACGTCGAGCTTTCTGTTCCGTACGTAAGGTGAAATGCATTTAATAAATGACTCCTTTTTGAGACAGATGTAGATGTGTTTACATTTAGAGACACCCACCTGGATTTTATCTCTTCGTTTTCAGCTGCCTGCTTTCTTATGTCATTGTCATTGCCACCAAGGGGGCCTCTCCTTGTGCCTCACTGTCGTCTCCTGGCAGGACTTTATTCAGTCTGCCATCTCTGGTCCTGCTGGACCCAGGGGCCAGCGTTCTGTACCATTGAGTCACAGATCTCATTTCAGTACTTCCCCACCAAGAAGGTTTCCTCTCTTCCTAGTAAAGTCCTCCTCTCACCATCACACCTTTTCTCTTCCTGCTTTCATTTCTAAAGTTTTCTCCATTTCTGGAGGAATATTGCTATATCTACAAAAAAACAAAAAGTTAATTCAAGACTAGGCATACTAGAATTTTCCCCACCTAATCCCTGTCTGGAGTGATCCTCAGACCTGATCCTGCTGATATGTTTATTTGCTAACTTGTATTTAAATTAAAGCTTGTTGTGTAGATATAGGTTATAAGTAATTTTATTTCTTCTCTCTCTGATTTTTATAAGCTATGTAATGAGAGTCCAGTTAAGGCAAACTTCATTATTTTAAGACAACCAGGAACTATTAATAGTACATTTTTCATCTGGTACCTAGTTCTTCAATCCCATTTGTAAGGAATTGGCAGGCACTGCTTGCCAGGATTGAAGAAAATTAGTATGTTGAAATAGTTACTCCTTTGCAAATGCATTTTATGTCACTCTTCAGGTACCTTTTCTAATACATTATTCCATTAAACTGTTAAGATCATTCATTGACCATGTATAATTAAAATGAATTTAAATAGGACATGCTAAATAAAGAGGACTTTGAAGAACTGGGGGGAGAAGTGTGATTGGTGCCTTCACATATTGTCACTCCCACTTCTTTCCTGCCAAGGAAAAATTCGATAGATTGCTGAACATAGAGGGTAGATTTTATTTACTTTTGTATCTTAAAAATAAGCACACTCTTCCCAGTCTTGGCAGCTGCATTTCATAAAGGTAAAATACTACGATTGAATTGAACAAACATTTATCGAGCAACTATTTTAAGGTATTGTAGTTGGCACTTTGTGTTTGATAAAGGATAAATGGGGTAGGGCCTGTGAAAAGTGAGTAGTATGGGAAAGAGAACGCAAATACATGACAAAGTTTGGTTCAATAAACAGTCATCAAACACCAACTGTATTCTATCTACTCTATTTGAAGTGGTAGTAATACAGCAATGGATGAGAGACCATCTGTACCCTCAAATAACATTTTTTAAAAGCTCTTTAAAAAGGAACCAGGCAGTACTTGCTTGTAACTAATTTTTTTGTGAAATCATTTGGATTAGAAAATAGAAAAAACATAGACAAGATGGAAATATAAAGTCTCCACGCTCATTCTGTTGGTTTCTCGTGTATCTTTCCAGAAAAAAAAAAGTATGTATACATTCCCTATTCTTATGTTTTAGAGAAATAAGTATATAAATCATTCCATTACTTTTGTCACAAAATCTATTTTAGTGCTCTTATTGATACAGCGGATGTTCTCTTGGTCTTTTTAATGATTCCAAGGTATGTCATATACTATATTTATACAGTCCTAAATAGTTAATATTTATTTAAAGAGTTGATATTCTTTGTAAACCAACTCTCGTTAAACAGTCATTTCACTACAGGTTTTGTTTTTGAGTGTGCTTGTTTTACAGTATTGGAATTGAACTCAGACAAGTGCTATACCAATGAGCTATACTCTCAGCCCCACTGTTCAGTGTAGATTTTAGAGAACACAAAATATAGTATCTGTGTTCATCTTTGTTCTCCTATCTTCAAACACTAGTTTCAAAATAGGAATAATGCTATAAGATCAGATATAATTTTTTTGTTTTGATAATATTTTTCTTTTTTTGACTTTCATTAGTGCATATTTGCAGTACCTAATGATTACATTTACTGTAGGGAATTGGCACATGTACATAACACATTTCAGTTCCTTTCTTCCCCTCCTTCAATCCCCCTTTTATTTTTCTGGCATCAGATTCATTTATTTAGCTTGAAAGACCTTACAAAGTTAATTATTGTATGTACAAAAATTGTAAACCAGACTAATAGGTCAAAGAACATAAAAACATATAAGACAGTTATATTAAGATATGGTAAGATAAGATATTGTAAGATATCTGTGTCATTTTACAGCCAAGTAGCATATAGCTCAGTCTAAGGAGTTCAGATATATTCTAGTGTTGGTGTACCTACTGTATCTTGATAGATCAGTTGAATGTAATCAGACAAGAATAAACAAAGGCATGGGATGGTAAGTATTTAAAGTCAAATTTCCTTCTTGACTTTCCCGGTCCTTTTTTTTTTTTTTTTTTTTTTGGTAACCGTCTTTTAGCCTGTTAGGTTCTTCGTCTTTCTCTGAAACAGTAATAATCCTTACATTCATTTCATTGGGTAGAAAGGCATTTTAGAGCAAATGAGACCTCCTTTGTCATTTCAATTTATTTCATAACCTATTTTCCCAGAGTCTCTTCTTGGCTCACTTAGTTTATTTAATAGTCATTCTATAAAATAATCTTTTAGTCTTCTCAATAAATCAGTTGAACCAAATAATTCCATGTTTTCGCAGACTAGAAATGGAAGCCTTAACATATTCTCAAGCATTGGTCCTGGGTTCCACATGTTTAAAGGCAGTTTTTTGGTCCGTGGGTAATTCTGGTGAGTAGTACATTTGAAAACAAAATATTTATTATAGTCATTGAGGAAGATATAGAATTCTAGGGCATGATTTGTAGAAGTATGTTCAAGAACTCAAATATCTGAAAAAGATATTTATTTCAATTCCTTCCATGCAGGTTTAGGGTAAGCTCTACCCAGATGCCAGTTTGTAGATCCAAACCAAAGGTGGAACCCACAAGGGCCCAGCAAGGTATATTAAAGTTAGAGTTCAGAGAGCTGAGGTAGTTAGCTAAAACAAAATCCTTGAAGTAAGTAGAGCTCATATGAGAATCTTGAGAAACCAGGCATAGATCCAAAACAACAGAAAATTGGTTCCTAAATATGGGATGAAGTTAAGGATTAGAAGCTATAAAAATTCAAGGAGAAAAAAGATCTAAAACAAGCAAAGAGTAATCAAGATAATTAGGGATACCATTTGGATTTTGACAGCTTTCCTTTATTGATGAGTAGATACAGGCATAGGGTGTGTGTGTGTGTGTGTGTGTGTGTGTGTGTGTGTGTGTGTGTGTATGTGTGTGTGTGAAGGTTTAAATGGCAAATAGAGTTTATTCTCAGCTGTTTATTGGCCACTATTATGATCTATGTATATAGCTTTATTTCATGTATGTAATATATAGTATACTGTATAGTACTGGTATTCTTTACTAACAGAAATTCTATATCACTATATAGTTTGATCAATACATTAAAATAACTTAAAGAGTAAATGGCTTACATGTATAAGGTCAGCGTATTTCCTATAATATATCAGCCACTATGTTCCATGGAGTTTTATCCCTGAAGGGTCAAATATGTCATATGTCCTTCACTTCGTATCTTACACACCTGCCCCTCACCGTCACTGTATTGGCACAGCTGTTTTCAAGTTTGAATTGGGGCAGTATTGCCCTTGGGGATGTAAATTTGAGTTATTAATAGTCCAGCATAGTATAGTAGAAAATTCTGGTCTGTACACTGAAATTCTGTATAGTGATATTTATTATGTAAACAATATGTGTTTTACATGAATATATGTACCCAATAATGCTGTGGTAGGCTGTAGAGGTGGTCTGTCATGAATGTCAGTTTTCAAAAATGCCTCAAAGCTCTATGAGTCATTATAAATATCGAATTTATGCTCTATGTTTTAAAAACTACTTTAACTTTTTTAATATTATGAGCTAGTAATCTCTAAAAGAACAAGAAATAACAGCAATTATTTTATTGCAGTGGTTTGTAGAATATACCATTCATCCCATTAGTCCCAAGCTTGGACTGATGTTTCAGTATTTTGTCTTACTATTGATTATTATTATAATTAAGTTGAAATAAAGGTTAAACAGAATACATTTTAAAAAATCTCAATATAACTTGGTTGTTTTTCTCATAAAAGTAGAAACAAACTATGTGAGACATTACTGGTTACCAATCCAGATCCACACATTTTTTCTTTCTTGCTAACTGAGCCATAATTTTGTTCAGGCATCAATTACAGGGGAGATTTAACCCTTCTGTAGTCTCAGAATTAAATGAATTTCAAGTACTCTAAATTATATTGATTCCATTGATTTAGTATTGGGTGTGGAACACAGTTTTTACCAATAAGGCATGAGAAACATGCCTTCTAGGAAGCTTCTGCTAATTGTTTTTTTTTTTTTTAATACTGAACACAAGACAGGAATGTCTCTTTTCCATCATCTATATGTGTTTGTTCAGCTTAACAGGATTATATGTATCTGCCTACCATTGGTTTAAAATGTGCTCTGTCAAAAAGTGTTGTTAATCTTTTCAGATCCAGTCTGAGGGATGAAAAGATAACTTTACTTTTACTCTTAAGTTTGTATGACTATTTCTGTGACTGAAGAGTGCAAGAGAAGTGGAGAAAGGGCGATTTCAGACTTGTCAGGCGGTTTCATAGAACTGTACTCTGGCTTTAACAGGAGCCTCTGTGAGGAGCACCCCTTGCCAAGGTATAGAATTTTGCTTGATATGCTTCTTTCCCCCTTCTCCCAGCCTGTTACCTGGGAGTCTTCTAGTACTGTCAGTGTGCTCCAAATACTGCAGAGCCAAGTATCAGTGGCATCTCTCTTGAAAGCCCACAGCCTGACTTTGTGTTTCCCCTCAGCTTTTAATGTGTTATAAGGTAATAAGGTGATCATCCCATGAATTCCTCAATTCATGTATTTTATTTATTTATTTATTTATTTATTTGCTAGCACAGGGTCACATCTTTTAGTGGTGTCATTTCCTTATCAAACAAATTCATCAAGCATGAATGATACTTGCCTTAGTATATTTTATGTCAGCTCTAGGAATTTTAAGTGAGAAGACTGGATACTTAATCTTTTTTTTTATTTTAAACCAAGAACATGTATTGGTACATTTTACATATAATGGTTACATTCATCACATTTATTTTGTACCTGTACATGATGCATCTTGGTTCTCCCTCCTCTTCCCCGCCCCTCCCCTCTGTTCCCTCCTTTCCTATTTATAGCAGGTTTATTTTTAATTTTCCATATTTTCCCGTTCCCTTTTCTTTCCTTTGTTGCCTTTCTGCTTTTCCCCTTCTTTCTTTCTAGTACTCCTCTCCTTTGTATATTATCTTCCTTTTATATAATATCTGTTACACCTCTTTGTCCTTACTTACAGTTATGATTTCTCATATCAGAGAGACAATTCGATATGTACTCATGAGTGTCTGATTTATTTCACTTAAAAGTATGTTCTCAAGGAAGATCCATTTATATACGAATGACTCTAGTTTATCCTTTTTTATGACTGTGTAGTACTCCATTGTGTAGAAAAACCACATTTTCTTTAGCCATTCATTGGTTGTTGGGCATTTAGGTTGTTTCCAAGACTTAGCTATTACAAATTGTGTTGCTATGAACATGGTCGTGCATACATCCCTATGGTATGACGATTTTAATTCTTCTGGGAAGAT